>SNQJ01S0149632.1:26844-37551 GCA_010110895.2 Picea sitchensis | reverse complement strand
TTATTTTATGTTGCCTTTTAAAATCAAATCTACAAGTCACCATAAGAATAATATCATTAATGTAGTGGATTATGTCTATTCAAGTTAAAGTAGTTCTAGAATAAATTATTTCTTCTTTCAAACATCTTTCTAGTTCACCAATATAAATGTCAAAAACATAGGGGATAAGGGACAAACTTTATTAATTCCTATACTATAGTTAATTTCTTTTGACCAACCCTAAATGCTACTAAACTTAGTATTAACATACTTGGACAACCTTATTGCAACAACTCTCCACACAAATAGAACCTTTATGTTTTCTAATCTAATCCAATTATTAATCCTACTCATTGTATCAAACACTTTCCTAATGTTTATAAAAAAACAAATGACATTGGTTTTATTATAAAAACACTCTTCTATAGTTATCCTAAGCATAACTAGGTGGTATATAGTTGGATGATAGTCTCTAAAACTAACATAGAATTTAATATTTTTTTCATGACTTTAGAATTTAATATTTGTTTCTAGAATGATTTCATATAACTTAGTTAAGGTAATTTTGTTTCTAGAATAATTTCATATAACTTAGTTTAAAGGGGTAATCATAACACTGTTACTACTTTTAAAAATAGTAAAAATGAGGATTTGATTTAGTGGTTTATAGAAACCCTAGATTGAAGAGATTGTGAATGTGAGGTATAAGGTTAGAGCCTTTGTTGTTTAGAATATTTGCTTGATAGCTTTCATTTTCTTTTTTACATGTCATTTAACCCTAAACTCCATGTCTTTTAAAATGAAAAAAACTAATTATTTCTAATAATGATTTGAATGTTTTCCATCACATGAGGGGATTCATAAAGCTTCTTAAAATAATAATTACAATTCCTCATGAAAATTATATTAATTTTTTTTCTTACTTATAATTTTCTTTCATCAAATTTAAAAATGTGAAAAATATTTTATTAATTTTGCTTTATATAATATATTCAATATTGTTGAGCACTATTAGGATTTATTATACTTGGTTACTATATTAACCAAGTTTATGTTTACATATTTTTAAAACATTAAATTCCATTACTTAAACTTAATATTGTAATATTATGATTATACATTATAATGATAGTTATATAATTTACTTCAATATTTTAATAAAATTAATAACATAGTTATAAAGTACATATAAGTGATTAGTGGGGAGATGTTATTTAAGTATTGCATTTTCAAACCACTATTCTAATACATAGTTGATTCTTTTGATAAGGGTTGGTGAGTTTAATTGTAAGTAGGTAGTGGTGGGGATAAAAGTTTGTGATAAAGTATTCAAGTGATTAGTGAGAGAATGTTACTAGATTGATTCAAGTATTTCATTCTCAAACCACTAAATCTAATGTAAGGTTTATTTTTTTGATTTAAGGGTTGCTGAATTTAATTGCAAGTAGGTACGGGTGGGGATAAAAGTTTGTGATACCACTAAATCTAATACAGGGTTGATTCTTTGATAAAAGTTGGTGAATTTAATTACAAGTAGTTAGGGCTGGGGATAAAAGTTTATGATAAAGTATTCGAGGATAATATGATTTATTAGTTTTTATTTTATCTACTATAGATATCATATACTAATGTAGAAAACTATTCATTAATTTTTGGAAATAATTATTTAATATATATAAAATAAAGTAAAGATGCATGAAATATATTTTAAAATTAAAAAAAATATTACTTTTAAATTTAAATAATTAAATTTAGATTATGAAATTTAAATTTTATTAATTTAATAAAAAAAATTATAAATTGTGTAGTTGTCAAAAATAAATGTTTTTTGTAATTATATATCATATCAAATAATATTGTGCCAAAATTATCATGAAAATTTATAATATGAGTATAGACATAATTGTATAGCATTTGAAAAACGTCTTTAAAATCCGCATAATCATTCCATGAAAGACCATTAAAATGTTTATGGGAAAAATAGCTATAAAATATATTAATAATAATTGTGAAACAATTAAAAGTCATTTAATAAGAGTTTGTTTTAATTACATATCATATCAAATAAGAGTGTGACAAAGGTATTATCAAATTTATAATATGAATATAGGAGTACATGTATGGCATTTAAAGAACGTCTTCAAAATCTACACAATCATTAAATGTGAGACCATTAAAATCTGCCGGAGAAAAATAACCTTCCTTATATATACAAGAAGATAACTACTAATATTAAAAATGTAAACACCAAGTGGAAGAAAAGTTATAATAATAAAAGTGAGAAGAAAAGAGGACCACACATAATTTTTTATTCAACCATGACCTGCCCACAAAGGAAACGACCATTTTTCTTGACATATATTGGTAAAATGGATACCCATAGGGTCACGTGTTTTTAGTGTAATAGAGAGTTCCCACTTGTCCAAAAAAATGCACATGAGGAGATTTGCTCATGAGAAAAACACTATCATTTAGATAAAGTTTAATGGCATGAAATCCATACATTGAATTGTATTCCCTTTGACATGAAAAAATAGAAGACTCTTCGAAGAGTGTTTTAAGTTAGTCATCTCTTTGTTCTTTCAAAATTTATTTTTATTCGAATACATACTTCCTTGCTTGGTACACTAATTTTTTTTTTTGAGTTTTAATTGGATTAATGATTAAAGCAACCATTGCGGGGATTCTATGGTCAACATACTAATGGGAAAAAAATCCTAATTAGGAACTTTTCGAAGATGTAAGACTCTCATTATAAGCTAGAACGCCTTTATTTATTTCTTACAAGTACTTGGTAGAATTTTTTTTTCTTTCGCACACAAACCTTATCTTGTAAACTAATTTTGATGTGTTTTCATAGAATTACTACTAAAATGCAATGCCATAGTGTTGCTTGGAGGTATAATTTTGTTTTTATTTTGTTATGTTTTCATGACATAAATTGTGATCTATTAGGGGGTGTTACAATTTTACACATACTTATTATAATTTTTGTCACAAAAAATAATGTGTACTAAAATATAGAGCTTATGCGTCATAAATTGAGATTTATTAGGGGGTGTCACAATTTTACACATACTTATTATAATTTTTGTCATAAAAAATAATGTGTACTAGAATATAGAGCTTATGCATTATAATTGTTGTTGTCTTTTTTGGGATGGAGACGTTGCTCATCACTTTTCTCTCCTCAAGCGGGAATTGTGTTCTTCCCCTGTAATTAGATTTCCAGACTTGACTCATCCCTTCTTCCACTGTACTTAGATTTCCAGACTTGAATCATCCCTTTGAGATTGAAGATCAAGCCTCTCAATACGCTATTGGTGCAGTAATTAAATAGGGAGGACATCTTGTATCCTATTACTCCAAATCTCTTTCATAGGCTAAGAAAAATTATAGCACATACGATAAAGAATTATATCGTCTCATGCATGCTCTCAATCAATGGAGAAACTAGTTGTTGGGTAAGGAACCATCCTCCATACAGATCACCATCCTCTAATTTTGATTAATTACAAATCAAATATACAAGAGTAAATACATCTCAAATGGGGAGCCTACATACAACAGTCCCATCTAGTCATTCGCTACAAGAAGGGAACATCTAACAAGATGGTAGATTTTCTTAGTCATTCTATGAATTGGGTTCTCCAAATATTAGAAGTTCGATGTGCTTTGTATGACACATGGAAAGACAAGTATGCCACAAACCATGATTTTTATTAAGTTTGGGTTGCACAACATCAACCAAAAGTAGTCAACCAGACCCCTTTCTTAGACTACACGATCCATAATGGGTGGCTCTACAAGCTCAACTTGCTATGTTTGCCTCTCCCACAGGATCTCTTATTTCTCATCAAGGAAGCCCATGCATATTCTTCTGGAGGCCACTTTGGCATAAAAAAGACAGTAAAAATACTTCAACACCATTTTTATTGGCCATCTCTATGATACCAAGTAAAAAAATTCATCTAAGCTTGTATTTTATGCTCTAAATCCAAACCTTCCAATCAAAATCATAGCTTCTATAAACAATTCCCAGTGCCTTCCATACCATGGGAATCTATTTCAATGGACTTTCTCAGTATAGTTACCACCACTCAGAGAAAACATGATTCCATTTGGGTAGTAGTCTATTGATTTTCCAAAATGACATGTTTCATCGCTTGCAACAAGACTACCACAACTACCCAAATAGTGGAATTGTAGGGATCCTCCTCATTACGACGACGAACCTCATATAACAAGTACAATTTTTTTCTTTTATAATGTGTGTGTGCGCGTGTACAAGGGAAATAAACACATTCGACTCTGCGTCGCCACCCGATGATGAACAAGATGCATACAACGATGAACACAACATGACGACCAAAGATGCACATCAAATATCTATATGCAATGAACAATAATCAATCGACAATAAATAAGACTGACTACCCGCCCGTCCTACCCTGCAATGGTTAGGACCTCCAAGACACATAAGCAATGCTCAAGCCCAGGTTCCCATCGATTTTAACCATTTAAGGTCTTAGGGATGGCGACTATTCTGAGGAACATGGAGGTGTCTACATCCCGCCCGACATAAGTAGAGCAAGCATAAAAGGTTTACAGACCCAATACACAATATTTAAAAGAAACCACAACACCCTCAATGGGAAGCGCAAGCCAGAAATGACTTCGCCAATAACCCGATCAATTGTCAAGTCAATCTAGTAGATAGTTACCATCTGTTTTAGTCATCTGTCACAAGCCCATCATAACATGTCTAAAAGAAATTTATCAATAAGGTGTAATCTAAATTTAGCCTTAAAACAATCATAAGCGCAATTTTAAATTACAGTGTCAACATAGCACTATCTAAATCAAATTGCCTTACCATATTATTATGTGTTATAGGTGTTCGATTTTAACATCAATATCCAATAATTACATATATGTATATAAAAATATCCCAAGGATTATATTTTGTACCTCTTAACAATCTTACCCAAATTCCTCTTATCCCCCTCCCCCCTCTTCTTTCTCCTAGTGGCAGAGGGATCACATATACATAACTCGGACACACATGGATTAAAAGGAACTTGAGTCACTAGAGATTTATAATTCACATACCTCCTATTTGTATATGATATAATGAACTTTGGAAATGGGACTACAACTAAGGAAAAAGGCATCTCTCAAGCTATTTGAAGCTACACACAAATTTTGATTAATCTCCAGAAATCATCAATTCATTTGAAACAAGCAAATGATCCAATCATAGGGAAATTATTACATTTCCACATTATTCCATAAGATAATATCCACATTAACATTACCATAAACATTAGCATTATCATTAAACATTACATGACATTAACATTACCATAAAACATTAATAACATTGAAATTTAACATTACCCTAAACGTTAGCATTAGTATTAACAACACGTTACATTCACATTACCATAAAACAACAATAACATTGAATTTTAATAGCCCAACCCTATGCCAATTAAAAGAATAAAAACAATCGGTAGCAACAACCCAACGGTTATGAGTGCACGCCAGAAATCAAGGGCAACTTAAGAGCGCATGCCAGACTTCACGAAATCAATTGGCAGCTAACAAATTGGCTACTGACTCGCTCGGAAAGTATCAGAAAAACAGAATCAACCTGGCAACCAACAAATGGTAACTTTATCCTGGCAGCATGGAGACACCCTTATAACAAACGAAAGGTTGCACGTATGTTTCAGAATCCCGAAGATGGTGAGGTGCATGTGTACTATCAAGGTGGTTTCCGCAATTTGAGGAAGGTTAAAACAGTCACAGGGGGAGCATGCAAACAACAATGACAGAGGCGCGAATTTGAAAGGTTGCAGAGGCGAAAGTTATGAGCTTTAAATGGTATCTGGTCAATATTAAAAAAAAAACGAGTTACAACCCAACATAAGGTAAGCATGCAGATTCGTTTAACTGTAGGTAAGGAATACACATTGCATCTCACTGCATGCAAAATGATGCATGTCCAAACGCCTAAGAGTGTACAGGTCAGAATTGGCAGATTCGCTGACCAGAATCACCTAAAGGAAAAATACCCGAGTGAAAATTGCCAGGATGCATCTTCAGAAGTAAATTTACAATCGAATGACGAAAGCAATGTCTAAAAGCGTTGCATGATTTCGCTATCAGGAATGTCATTTCTATCAAAATCAAGAGAAGAAGGGTAAAGTCTGAGATCCATGGTTAAAGTTTTCAACAATGTAAATCCACGGCTTTTACACAGTAACACACAGTGAAAAATTTCACTACGATTATGTTACTTCCATGTACAACAGCAAGGAATTAAAATTATACCAGGGTTGTCAACGGGTTAAAACTACACCACCATTAATTAATTACGAAGGTACCACATCCATTTTCTACGAATTCACAGTTACATCCATTATCTGACGAATTCGAAATTTTCCCTTATCTCTTTATATAATAGAGGTAATATATCTATCTAATGCAGAACAAATTCGCTGCTAAAATGCATCCATGTATATACCACTACGCATTAACTGAAACAATGATTCTTAATGAATGTAAAACTATACAACAATAATTTAAATGCGAATATACCACATCTGGGACAATACAGCACAAAGAGTGACGCAAAAGCATGAAGATCCAAACCAAGGAAAGTAACACCCAACCAGAACGCTGACCACAAAATTTTAGAGAAATAAATGAATGGAAAAATCTCAAGGCAGAATTCATCCATTACAAATCAACAAACAAAACCAAACATGAGTTCCCATTGCATTCTATTATTCAATAAATGAGTGTACCGTTGCCTATAGCCTGCCTCGAATGATGTTCGCGCGCTCCATACCGCTCCCACTCGCCGACCGTCGTGACTACACCGGTACCTCCCAGCCAACGCTAGGGGTACTCTGCTTTCCCCTTATCCCCCCGAGCCGCAAAGGGGCCACACACTATCTAGATGGTACGTCTAGCTCCCAGCTCGCCTCGTAAGGCCGAGCTACCACTCCTCTCCGAGTTGGGAAATACCAACTCCCACAAGTAAATCAATCAAGTCACTATTCCGACAGCGTAACGTTACGCTAGTAGTTGATCCCCTTCTTCCTTCTCCTCCCTCTCTTTTATAGAATTTTAGAACTTCCATTCTTTCCCTAAATCTCATTAAATTTTAAGTTATAATAAAAATCTTCTAAAAATTCTCCTTGGTACAAGTGTCATCCATCCCCCACTCTCCTCCAATAATTATTTTCTTTAATTTATTTATTATCTCATTTCTATCACCCACCTAGAGTTACTCCTAAATTTACTCCTAGGTGTCCTTAGATTCCCTTACAGGTTTTAAAAGATTTCCCTACAAAGAAATTGCTAAATCAGTTCAAAATTAGAAGTTTCTTTCAATGTCGATTCTTTCCTAAGTTGGTTTCTTTATTTTTACCATGAGTTCCCCTCTTTCCCTCTTGAGGTTTCCTCCTTTCCCTAATTTCCTATTTTTTACATTTCCTTCATCCTTTTTTTTATTTGAGCTAGAAAAGCTAGTTGTGCAATTTATACTCTTTTTACTTTTATTATTAATTTAGTACCTTTTGAAATTATCAAAAGTTAAAATAAATTAATTTATTCTTGACATTTTATATCCACTTATTTTAATTAAATTCTTACTCTCTTCATTTTACCCCAAAATTTTTATGAAGACCAAAACTATTACTTAAGTGGTTTTTAGTTTAAATTTTATTATTTTATTTTTATATGGTATTTTTCTTAAGGTTAGACAAAATTCTACCCCTAGAGAAGTTTTTAGACTTAGAACTTAGATTTTGAATTGGGCGACATTTAATTAGAGAAGTTGTTTTAAAATTTCTTAATGTGTTGTGTGTCTTAGGGCCATCTAGGTTCCTCCCTCTATCATCATCAATGCGACGTGCCCTTCAGGATGCACTAGGTTCTCCAAGGGTGCCACTCGCCTCATCTGTTCCTTTGCGTGACGTGCCCTTCAGGATGCACTACGTGCTCCAAGGGTTCCACTCGCCTCTTGTGTTTCTTTTACGCGACGTGCCCTTCAGGACGCACCACGTGCTCCAAGGGTGCGACTTGCTTCTTGAATGATTGGTAGACACCGATAACCTCTGGAGTCAACACTCCGCCAAGTGAACTTGTGGGAGACTAAGGGCTTCTAAGGAATAAGGCCCCCGACTTATTACGTGCCCCTTAGAATCATCGTGAGCGAGTGTCGCAGTCTGCCCTCACGGCATCGTGGGTCCTCTCGAACTAGGAAATCATTAACTTATAGTTCGAGGCATGGTGGGAGTGCTAGTAGGCTGTGGCAGGGCTACTTTCCACACCTCTCCCTTAACCTCTCTAGTAGTTGTGTGTGACCCCTTTACTCCATATGTGAGTCTGGTCGGAAAGCTATCGTTAGCTTGCATTATCAACAAATCATGTCAGAACATGTCCATAACATATCATCTAGTCAAATGCACTAATATCACAGTGAAACAATCAAACCCCAATGGCACACTCCCTGACTCGATCCAGAGTCCAAGGGGGTCCATCGATGCCTCTGCATCCTCAAGGTCCAAAACTCTGCGCACTCAGTAAAACCAAGTCAATAGCACCTGTCTATGTCAATGCAGTAAAACAACATGTCATCTACCCATAACACATAAATATGAAAGTCAAATGTCTTAATGGCATAATAATCTGGATCACTTGCGAGCAAGTGTCCTCAAAGAATAAGTTTTCTCAGTGCGTCAGAGCAGGATGTTACAGGAATTATATTTCCAACATGTTTGGCCTCACTTTGGTCTACTTATAATTATCATTTAGGATCGAGACTCAATATTCGTCAGCTCCTTTTGGAGGACACTATGGGTACTACTTGAATGTTAGGTAATAAATGAATAAGGAGATGCTACAAGGTCATAGTAATAAATCAAGGCTTTGTGGTATTGTCCTTTTGAGGTAGTGGAAAAGGTAGGAGAATCTCAAACTCTATGAGCCTTCCATGTTGGATCAAGAAGAGGAGCAACTCCTACATTCCATAAAGGACTCAACACTAGATGCTCAAGCAAAGTTCACAAAGGACATAGTTTTGTAGAAGAGGGCCATAACTACAATACTAGGGAATCATGACCTTTAGTAGATTGGTTTTAAAGAACAACTTCCAAGCACATCAAAGCGGTACTCTAGGGAGAAGGTATAGGAAAAATTTCCTCACATAATTTAGTAAAGATTTTGGGGACCAAAAGCATCCCTAAATTGGGAGGTATGATGTGGATTTAATCATTGTATTATTTGGCATCTATAATGATACTTTATGGGTAGAAAAATTGGAGGAATTCACTTCCAATTCCATTTCAGTGACTGGTACAAACTTGAAAATTTGGGTCCAAAAAACTATATGAAATATTCGAGAGCCATTTTAAGGCATCAAATGCCACTTTTTTGGCCCAAACCTTAGTATGGAGGAGGCTTATAGATTCTACACATTGATATCTTTCAAATGGTAAAATAATATCTATAATTACAGTTCATATGCGAAATTTATGCCTCTCATAAGTTGACCTACCATATTAATCACCATGGTGTGAGTGTATGTCACATCAAACTCCATTACCTAGAGATGTGAGACTAGAAATATAGTGTATGTTCTAATAAAATTCTAGAAGTTGCAAAACCTTATCATAATTTAGGGTTGAGGAAGTCAAAAACCTACCCCTAGATTGCTATCGAGCTATGTTAAATACCAGGCCACTAGGAGGAGAAGGGGTTCTCGTATATGTTATTGTATTTTGTTACATAGTATAAAACAACAATGGGGAGTTGGAAATTAGAGAGCATAAAAAAGGAGTTTAATGTTATGTAGCATCATAATAGGCCATAGGTCTCAAGTAACTCCATAGAGAGTGCCTTATCCTTTGTACTAACATTAATTCCATACAAGATAAAAGAGAGCATAACAACCTCACCTCCTAGTAGGGTTTTCTACTGTAACAATTTCCCTGAGAAAATATTTCTATTTTTTTTGTAGATTGTGTATGATTGTGTTTTATTGTTCTCTATTTTCTTCATTTATCTATTTCATGCATATGCAGAAAATCAATAACTAAATATTGTGGAATCTAAACGAATTTAACCTTCGTAGTGTAGATTTCAATTTCATTTATCATATCTTTTGTGACAAACTGCTCAAGTGAAATATCCATGAAAGTTTACAGATCATTTATGTTGTGTTAAACTTGACTCAGTGGAAGAGTCAATGAGTAGGTCAATAGTGGTGGTTTTTTGCGCCATGGTTTTTGTAATTCATTGTAATATGCTTGTGGCTTGCATGTAATGAATCCTTTAAATAGGATTAGGATACTCCATTGTAAGCCTCACTCGGATGGCTTCGTCAGATTTGGTCAATGGAAGAAATATATCTTTCTTTGGTTTTCCCATAAGGGTTTTCTAGTGTAAATCATGTGTGATTGATGTTTTTCTATTTTTTTTTGTTCATGGTTTATTATTTCTCTCACATGATTTTTTTATTTTAACATGGTATGCGATGAATCATTCTATTTCTAACAACTAATATCAGAGATGAAGGTCCAATTAATGGAAAGGTGAGAGGATGGAAATATTTGTAAGTGCTAGTAAATAAAAAGTCAATGGACAGGGTGAGTGCATTCCCATGGAGTCATGAAGGAAATAACAACAATATATATATATATATATATATAT
>SNQJ01S0149631.1:0-23375 GCA_010110895.2 Picea sitchensis | reverse complement strand
GTGTTATTTGTTTTCAGTTGATAGTTAGATTGTAGTTAGTTTTGTTTTCTTTGAGCCTTTGCTCCACAGTTGTTCTTCCCTGCCAGACCCAACAGGGTATGCAAGCGCTCTCTATTTTCTCACCTGGTGACCATTTGAACGCGAACACTCACTATTGTGGGTCGTTTGAAATCCTAGAGAATATTGGGCATGTAGCATACATGCTTTCCTTTCCTGCATCAATGTCTATTCATAATGTATTCCATGTATCATTGCTCAAAAATTATATACTTGATGTTAATCATGTCATTGATTGGAATGTGATTCAGGTGGAGCAAGAAGGCGCCTTTCAAATGCATCCGATGTGCATATTGGACCAGAAGACCAAGCAGATCTGGAATTGAGCCATAGAAGTAAAGGTCCAATGGACCTGGTATGATCCTGAAGATGTAACTTGGGAGCACGAGGATGTTATGCAGGCAGAATACCTGTATATTTTTCAGGATTTTTGAAATTTTGGTTGTATAGGTGTATATATTGCACTGAGGACAATGCATAAATAAGGGGAGGGGAATGTAATACCCCTAGGTCAAACCCCAACTATAAATGTAAATACAAATGTACTTAAGCTGGTGATTTTTTTTATATCATTTTGCATGCACCTTCCATGGTATAGTGTGCACATTTACTGTGCACTAAAATGATGAAGTGTGCACATTCCAGGACACCACGGGCAACAAAATTAAGTGCACGCGATTTTGAGGCCAGAGAGCCTTTGTGTATGTGTTGTGTTTTGAGGATGGTGAACCAGGATGCAGAAAGGACAATATATATGTAAATGTAAATGTAATCACACACAAATATTAATGAAAAACACATAACTACGGCAGACCAACCATGTAAAAGAATATGGGGGACTAAAATCCATTGGTTAGAGAAAGGGGGATAAAAGTTAAGGATAAGGGGCTAAGCTAGGGAGCTTAAGCCAAAAAGGAATATTATATTAATATTCCTTAAATTATAAAGTATGGATAATTATTTTATTCTAAGTTATAAGGATGGGGACAAGTGGGCCAAAGTAGCTCTCAACATGACAAGTGTCAAGTTGGGAACATGCATACATATAGTTTGGAATTAGTTCATTTTCCATTGATTCTATCATCATTCACTCACTCATTCAACTATCCTTCATACCTTCATATCACTATATATGTATCCTTACTCGTACCTATACATGTACCTATACCCGGTTAGTTTAGGAGTTGGACTGAAGAAGCGGGTTGTCATGCCCGTGGGATATTGAAGAGGCGGGTTGTCAAGCCCGTGAGGAATTTTCTCTAGGTGAGATAATTGTTGGGAATTGAATTTCCAAGGTTTCGAACTACAGCTACAAGGATCTGAGACTTCTTATCCAGCCTATTGTTGAAACCCTAGAAAGGAAGTGGGGTAGTCGAAGGACTTTTGAGCAGAGAAGGGGCACTCTTCCTGTGGTGGGACATGCATGTGGGGTATGAGGTATTGTAGGCTGTTAGTTTGAGTTGGCACATGTGACAAAGTTTTTCCGATTATCTGAGATACATCAGCTTGGTTAGGAATCCCTTTACCTGGGTGGAGTTTAGTCCTAGATTGGGGGTGACCGACTGTTGAGATTTGAGCAGTGTGGTCTAAGGCTGGGAGGAATGTGGAAGGTCTGCATGCAGTTGGTGATTTTTTTACCAAGATAAGTGTCAATTGTGTGTTAAATTACATGCTGCATTATTATGTATGAGTTTATTTTTATGGGTTTTTCCTGTGTATGTTGCATGTGTATTTTTATTATTATTCTGTATGAATATGTGCATTTGCAGAATGTATTTGTCTGTTTTAATTTTTATATATAAAGTTTTACAAGAGTTTCTATGTGTATATGTTTTAATTTTATATATAGTTCGAAAATTTTATGTGGCATAGCCTAGTTGGATGTTGGGGATGCTACACTTCTTTTGTGGAGGTCTTAATTTTCATGGAAGGGTCATCATTTGATACCTTATCATTTTCAATATTATTAGATCTACAATCTTTCTTCAATGCCCAACTTTACGACGTTTCTATATTTTTCTTATAAAATTTCCAACAGATTTTGTTCTCTCTCTAGACTTCGATCTGTCCCTAGATTTATTTTTATTTTTCCTATGAATGACCTCTCAAAAACAAACCATCCTTAGTTTTCACCTCATTTCTTATGATAGCAAGAATGAAACTACGTCCTCAAACTATAATGTAGATAGAGTATTACTACCAATCACTACAACCATATTATCTCACAAATTTGGCAAAGAACATAATAGATTAAGACACTTATTTGCTTCAAACATGTCAATATAAATAGAGGCCAAATGACTTACCATGATGTTAAAAGCATTAAGATGATTTTTCATGGAGTCACCATCATTCATCCTATTTAGGTATAGCTTATTTCAAATAAACAATTTGTTTAATAGGGATTTTTATTGATACAAAGCCCTTAACTTTTCCCATGGCTCATTATTATTGGCTTCTCTTGAAGTGAAAATAAAAGGCAAGACTAGATAATACTATTTTCCTTCATATCCATCTTTTCTTAGTCTTTTTTTTCCACACCCATAGGTTTATTTACAGACTGACATCAACCCATTGATATCTATCCATAAGAAGATCTTCCATCTTAAGATTCCATAACTCGAATTTTTGGACATTAAAATTTTCTATCCGCATCCTTGAATTTCTCTCCATTTTCCTTCAAACAAGGTTGAGTAATGCAAATCTCCCAAACAATAATAGTTTTGTCAATGAACCAAGATACCCTTTCTCTTCAAATATTGAGTTAAACCCTAGCAACAAATATGTTCCCCTGAAGCCAATAACCTTGATTTGATGACAAATGAAGAGTCGGATAAACCTATTCAAGAAAAATAATGTTATCCCCCCTGCGCAGGGGTTCGGGGGCAACGCCCCTGAGAAAAAAAAATTTGACTCAGGAAATGTGTTCCTTTTTTTCCTCGTTTTTCGTGTCACCTCAATTTTTATGACCATTGTTGGGCGGTTTTTCGGCACATGGTTTTTGTCGATGGTTTTCTATTTTCGGTTAAGGAATTAGGGTTGTTGACTAATCCAGGTCATTGGGTTAGGTTTTTGGATGTCGTTGGCTCATATATGTATATTGTATTGTAAACAATGTATCACTATGAATGAATATAGAATATGTTGGTTTTCTCGGTTTGGGTTTCCAGGGGAGAAATCTCTGTGTAATCTGTGTATTTGCCATTATATTTTTTTGTTCTTTTATTGAAAATCTATTTGCAGTAAAATATTGTACATGGTTAAAATCCACATTTTTTTGTTAATGAATCTGCAACATTCTTCAAAGTGTCCACCTTCATCAACAACACTTTCTTTTCTTCAACCATGTATCTCACAAAGTGATATTGAATATCAATATTCTTTGTCTTTGAATGATAAGTCGGGTTATTCGCCAGAAAAATTGCACTCTAACTGCCACAATCTATCCTTACAGCTTGTTGTAGCAACCCAATACCTAAACACAATATTTGTAACCATATTGTTTCTTTACTTGCACGAGTGCTTTCCATGTATTCAGCTTCTGTAGTTGAAAGTGCCACTACATCATGTATTTTGCTCATCCAACTGATTTCTCCTCCAAACAGGTTAAACACATACCCGCTTGTAGATCTCCTACGATCCAAGTCTCCAGCCCAGTCTGCATTCACAAATCCACGTATGTACAACACTCTATCCAATCCTGGTCTTCCTTGGTAGCACAATCCATGGCTAGCAGTGCCACGCGAATGCCTGAAAACCCTTTTTACTGTTGTCCAATGCTCCTTCCCTAGTTTTGACATATACCTGCTCAAAACTCCCACTACATATGCAATGCCTGGTCTAGTACAGACCATTGCATACATCAAACAACCAACCTAACTCGCATATGTTACACGAGACATGTCCTCCTCCTCTTTTTGTGTCTTAAGACACTGATCCGCAGATAACTTTACACCAACAGGAATAGGTACCTTGATCGGTTTACATTCCTACATTTTAAACCTATGCAATATTGTCTCAACATATTTTCTCTAATTTAACTAGAGTTTCCTCTTTTTCTGATCTCTTTTAATTTCCATGCACAAAATGAAATTTGAAGCACCGAGATCCCCCATGTCAAATTTAGAGGACAATTGAGTTTTCACATCCTGGATAATTTCCTTGTTGTTTCCTATAAGCAACATTTCATCCACATACAAGACCAAATAAATCAAATGATCACCAATTAATTTAAAATACACACATTGATCCTCTTTGCTTCTTGTGAAGCCAATTCCTAGCATATAAATATCAATTTTTTTACACCACATCCTTGGTGATTGTTTTAAACCATACAGGGGCTTTTTCAACTTGCATACCAACTCCTTCTTTCCCTTCACAGCAAAGCCTTATGGTTGCTTCATATAGATTTATTCTTCAATATCCCCATGTAGGTTTGATGTCTTCACATCCATCTATTCTACTTCAAAATCAAATGCAACAACAACAGATAACATAAATCTTATAGAAGTTAACCTGGAAACATGGGAAAAAATCTCACCAAAATCAATTTCCTCAACCTGGGAATAACACTTTGCTACTAACCGAGCTTTATAGTTCTCCACTTTTCCTTGTGCATTCAGCTTCTTTTTAAATACCCATTTGTTTCCAATGGGATTTCTTCCAGTCGGAAACTCCACTAGATCCCAAGCCTCATTCTTATCCAAGGCTACCATTTCTTCATCCATGGCCTTTTTCCAGAGCTTTCCATCCTCTGAATCCATTGCCTCCATGAAAATTCTAGGATCGCCATCAGTAATAGAAAAAGCAAAATTTGAACGGAAATCAGATGCAGTATACCTTTCTGATAGCCTTCTTTCTCGAATCGATCTCCTCAATACTGGAGTATGAGGATATTCTTCTTATGATTTATGTTCTTCTATAGAGTCTCATTCATCATCCTTTAAATCAAACTCTATTTTCTTTGTTTCTTCCTTACTTGGTAGAAATTCATGTTTAACAACATCCTTCACTTCTCTAAATACCACATCTCGGCTATACACAACCTTCTTAGTCTCTGGGTTCCAAAGCTTATAACCTTTGAGACAATCTTTATACCCAATAAAGATACACTTTTCAGCCTTCTTATCTAGCTTACTCTTTTTTTCCTTTGGAACATGAACATAGGCCTCACAGCCAAATACCTTGAGATGTGTGAGAGAAGGTTTCCTACCAATAGGTTTCAACCTTCTTATATAGCTTACTATTGTTTTCCTTTGGAACATGAACATAGGCCTCACAACCAAATACCTTGAGATGTGTGAGATGTGGAGTCTTTTCATCCAACGTTGATGAGGTTGATCTGTTGACCAGGTAACATGCAGTACCCACTGCCTCTGTCTAGAACTCTTTCCCTAACCTGACACTACTGAGCATGCACCTTGCTTTTTCCATCAACGTCTTGTTCATCCTTTTTGCACCTCCATTATGTTGAGGTGTATATGGAGTAGTCTTATGCCTTGATATACTTCACTTCTTACAGAATTTTTCAAATTCATTCCCGCATAACTCTCTGCCATTATGTCCTCAACACCTTAATTATTTTCTCTGTTTGATTTTCAACATGAGCCTTAAACTCTTTAAACTTTCAAAGACTTCATATCTCTTCCTGATTAAATATATCCAAGTATTCCTTGAGAATTCATTTATAAATGAGACATAGTACACAAATTTTCCCAATGATGGAACCAACACATGTCCAAACACATCACTGTGAACTAGTTGTAAAATTCCTTCTTCCCTCGTTGCACCAGAGGGGAATCTTACCTGATTCTTCTTCCCATATACAAAATGTTCACAGAAATCAAAATCCAAAGAGATTTATACATACCTTCAACCATACCTTTACCATGTAGTAGTCGAAGACCCTTCTCTCCGATATGCCCCAATATTTGATGCCACATCATAACCTTTTCTCTAGAGACTGTAGGATTTCTTTCTTCTTCAACTCCAATATCAGGAACAATGGAACTATTACAACCATCACTAATATTGTTTCCTTTCATCTTATACATAGTTCCAAACTGAACTCCCTTAAGAAACACCATTTCTCCTCGAACCATCCTGCAATTTTCCTTTTCATATATTGTTTTTACCCCTGCATCGTCCATTTTTCTTACAGAAATCAAATTTATGGCCAAACCTGGGATGTGCAGAACACCGGGTAGCATTATAATCCTTCCATATATGATCCTCAACTTGAATTTTATTCATCCTATGGTTCTGGTTGTCGAATAATCACCTAGGAAAACATTACCTCCATCATACCTTTCATATTCACATAATCACTCCCTATGGGGACTCATATAAAAGGATGTGTTAGAAAAACAGGATCGTGGAGCAATAAAATAAAACAAATGTGGAAATAGAAAACAAAATATACACAATACAATAGAGACACATATATGCGTGGTTCACCCAGTGTGGGCTATGTCCACCAGAGAAATTTCTAGGTCCTTCCTTTATTATTATCCAACAAATGAAGGGATACAACCTACAACAAACTCATTGTAACTTCCTCTTATTTCTCTCACATTCTCCTCTCTCAGAATACAATATTCACAATGATCCATAGCAGCAAAAATTTTCCCTCATAAAAGAGGGTTTCCTTCTAGGGAAAAAAAACCCTAACATAACTTCTACCGTCATATCTGTGACCTTATAATGAACGATCCATATTTACAATGAAATTACAATATACATTTACAGGGCAATTTTTTCTTCGGGGGCTTCGCCCCCAAACCAGTGGCCTAAGACAGTGTGGTAAGAGGGAATCTATAGCTCCTTCATCTCGTAAATAGTTTCTCCTTTTTGGGCAGGCAAACCCCCTTACCTTTTGGATTTTGGGCCCGCTTTCCCCAGACCCCACAGAGGGGGTAACCCTCCTCTACACTCCCCCACATGGAGGAGTGTACATTCTTATGAGGTGTAAATTATTCATGGGGTATAAACACGGCTGGAAATAAAGACCTATGAATAAGGAAGATAATTAGGCTCCACAACCAACAAGATGCACCTAAGTTAACCAACCATGCATCATGATCTGCATGTGTGCTTGAAGAAGCCAAGTACACATCCCCTCCTTCTTCCCTGGAGGTCTTTTATTCTGTAGAAGGAGCTTCTTTGGATCCATTATTTTTCTCAATTTTGGATCTACACTGCTTCTTGTAGTGCCCTTATTTTCCACATCTCCAGCATACCTTTACAAAAATTTTGGGAGATTTAGATCTACCCTTAGACTTAGATCTCCCACTTGAGGACTTAGATATATTTCTTTCCTAGGAGAATCCTCTTGCAAATAATGCATCTGTGCTATGTCCTTCCATGTTCTTCCACCTCATCTCCTCTGAAAACAAGGATGAGACCACTTCATCAAACTTCAAGGCATTTGTATTACTACCTATGGCCACAACCAGACTATCCCACAAGTTTGGTAAAGAGCACAGTAAACTGATACACTTATCTTCATCTAAAATTTTAATCTCAACAGATACTAACTGAATTACCATAGTATTAAAGGAATTCAAATGCTCTGCCACCGAGTCTCCATCTCTCATACTCAGGTTATACACCTTCTTTCTCAGGAAAATTTTATATACTAGGGACTTAGACTGATACAACTTCCCCATATTATCCCATAAATATTTGGTTGTAGCTTGCTCTGACACATTCAGTAATACTAAATCTAAGAGACACAATTGGATTGCGCTCTTCGCCTTCTGATCCAAATTTTTCCACTCATCTATTGAAGTTCATGTAGGTGCATTACCTGGATCCATCGTGATCCACTAATCTCTGTCCACCAACATATCTTCCATCTTGAGCTTCCACAACTAAAAACTTTTCCCATTAAACTTCTCGATCTCCATTTTCAAATTGCTCGCCATTTATTTTCACCTGAAAAATCAATACCACAGATCTTCCACTGTAACAAGGCTTATCGCAGTCCTGATCCAAACCCTTGACCACAAAGGCATCCCCCTAAAGCCAACAATGCTCTAATACCAAATGTAGATTTTAACCTTGTACAATATTTTACTACAAATAGATTTTCAATAAAAGAACAGAAAATATATAATGGAAAATACACACATTAGACGGATATTTTTCCCCTGAAAAACAAAACCGGGAAAACCAACATATTCTATATTCATTCATAGTGATACATTATTTACAATACAATATACATATAGGAGCCAGCGGCATCCAAAACCCTAACCCAATGAAATGGATTAGTCAACAACCCTAATTCCTTAACCAAAAATAGAAAACCATCAGAAAAAACCATGTGCCAAAAAACCTCCCAACAATGGACACGAAAATTGAGGCGACAAGAAAAACGAGGAAAAAATGAGAAATGTTTCCTGAGGCAAACAAAAATTCTTGGGGGCGCTGCCCGCGAACCCCTGCACGCCCGACGCAACATAGCAAACACTAGAGCTAGTCGTGCAAAGAATATAACACATACCCAACAAATATCAATAGAGGCTAAATGACTTACCACGGTGTTAAAAGCATTAAGATGATCTATTGTGGAGTCGCCATCATTCATCGTATTTAGGTATATCTTATTTCAAATAAACAATTTGTTTAATAGGGAGTTTTATTGATACAAATCCCTTAACTTATCCCATCGCTCATTAGTTTCGGATTCTATTGAAGTGAAAATAAAAGGCATGACCAAATAATACTATTTTCCTTCCTATCCATATTTTCTTAGACTTTTTTTTCCACACCCATATGTTTGTTTCCAGACTCACATCAACCCACTGATATCTATCCATAAGAAGATCTTCCATCTTAAGCTTCCATAACTTAAATTTTTGGCCATTAAACTTGTATATCTCCATCCTTGAATTTCTCTCCATTTTCCTTCAAACAAGGTTGAGTCATGCAAATCTCCCAAACAATAATATTTTTATCGATGAACCAAGATATCCTTTCTCTTCAAATATCAAGCTAAACCCTAGCAACGAATATGTTCCCCTGAAGCCAATAACCTTGCTTTGATGACAAATGAAGAGTTTGATAAACCTATTCAAGAAAAACAATGCTAACAGAGTCTTAAAACAAAAAGAAACAATGTCACATATACATAGTATATACAAATATTCACCATGGAAACCCTTAACTTGGAAAACCAAGAAACTCAAATTTGCACCTATTTCTCGTTATATTAACAAAATCATTTTACAATACAATATATAGGTAGTCCAGAACCTCATTCAAACTTAATCTTATAAGCTATTTTAGATTAAAATGTATATAAAACCATGGGATGAAACCACCCAAAACCCATAAATACACCTATAACAACTCTACAAAATAGCCAAAAAAAAAACAAATTAAATCTATCAGGGTGCACAATCTATACCTGCAAAGAATACAACATATCCAATACTTATGGCAATGGATGATCATGTTTGTTGATGATTCTATTTGTTTCCAAATATTGTATGCCTTTTGTTCTTGTTTTTTTTTTCTTTTAGTTTTCAATAGAAAAAATTTCCTTCGCATCTAGAAAAAAAGGCCAAAATTCAAGTTGTGACCAAAGGCTGAGACTAAAGAGGCTTTAAAAAATGTGTGGCCAAAATTCAAGGACAAAGAAGCTTTGATACAAATGCAATGAACCAAACCAAATCATCAACTGCATATCCAAATAAATAGGATAAGGTAAAAAAATCCATAAGGATAAAATGATTATTAATATTGACTACAATGATTACGATAAGGGAGGGCCCCATGTATAAATAAACTTTAAATGTGTTTCCCATGAATAATAATTCCTTTAATACATGTAAGTACTTTTACATAATATTACCTTATTATTATTATTTTATTTGTCTTTATTAATTCTAGTTTATACTTTTTTCCAAGAAAATAGTTTCACTGAACCCTCACACACTTAAGCAAAGAAAGGGGGCATTGGTACAAGGCCATCCCTTACAAAAAACTCTTCCTTCTTCCCCAAAAATTTCAAAATGGAAAGAGAATCGACTGCCAACCCTGGAAGCGGCTAGTAACCCCAAAGGACTCAACGAGAATTGATCTTGGGACCTATGTGGACTTCACAAAAGAGCATCTATACTTATGCTTTAAACTCCGTATTAATTATTATGAATTTATGTTTATTTATGTTCATTACAAAAATTATTAATCAAACCCAATAAGTAACTCACAAATATTTTTGATGTGGAGTGACACTTATTACAAAGTAGAGACAATTAATTGAGAATGTTAGAAAATGATCTAGACAAGAATAGGGTGGACATAACATCCCCTCTATAGGAAGTATATGCACTATAGAACAAAATGGGAGTTAGCTTGTTCATGGACGATGAAGGCAATGATCATCTACATGCAAAAAACATGTTCAATTAATCAATTGATGAGGCAAAAAACTTTCAGTCTATTGTTGCAGGGATACGAAAAATCATTAGATTCTGATAATTTTAAATACACATAACATCTACTTGATCTTCAAAATAAAATGATCGCTTGATTTCTTTGCAAATTACATGTCAAGAACTTATCTAACCAAATCCACTTTAATGATAAATGACTTGCAAATAATTGAACTTGAAATGAACATCAATAATATAATCACATACATAAGTTGGAAAAAGTGAAGTTCACCCAATTTGGGATACCTCTCTAGGTCCACTTCCAATAGAGACTTGATTATTAATGCTCAAATGCTTGTGTTTTACAATGACCTTTATACATGTTTCTCAAATGCAGAAACAGAGTGCATCGTTGGATTCCTGGCACAAAATACTGCAAAATTGATATAAAATTCTCGAAATTCCGTCAAGGTACCATTTTGCATGCTTTACAGTGTAGCCTCACAACTTTGGTTCCCTCAAGAATGAGTTACGAGACCAACTCTGCATTAAATGTGTGTGTCCATTGCATTGGGTTGCACACCATTTAATAGGGTGTGCCCCTCAACCAAATTCCGAAAAATCATGGCAAGCATCTGAATATAACTTGGTTGGTTTCATAAACAAATCCGCATCATAAGTGAATTGGTTAAAACTTGGTATTATATATAGTAGTTCGGGGGTTCGAGCCCCACCGAACATACTATATAATCATTTTTTTGTTACAACTAACGGATATATGGCATATGGTTTGAAACTATATATGCTATAATTAACATATAATGTTACCAACCTACACACTAATATAGCTACGGTTATATGTATTGCAACGAACCAAGGGCTAAGGGCCTAGGGGTTGGGCCCTCGACCCTTTAGCCACCCAGGTGAACTTTAGTGTAAATTTAAATATATTGATTTCCTTATATCTATTAAGACTCATGGTGTGGCACGTTAGTAAGGCACTTGTGTGAGGTTATGGAGGTTGTGGGTTCGACCCCCGTCGACTACATACAAAATTTTATGACACATTAGCCATTATAGGCCAATGCGAGGTTGCCACGTGACAATCTTTCATTGGCCATCCCTTCCCATGTGTCGTAAAATGACTCATCCACTTGGATGTACAATCTACCAAATCAGTTGCCAACTAATACTCCATGCCACCTTTTGTACAACCATATTCCAGTGTCACCCTTGCAATGGTGACACGTGTCACCTCCCTTTGACTTTTGACTTTTTCCTCGTGTACTTGAACTTTGACTGTTTATAACTTTCGCATACGAACTTTGTTTGAGGTGAAATTTGCCCCGTTGGAAAGTTATCCCCGAGATCTACACAATGATGGAAGTTTCGAGACAATTTGAAGCATTTGAAGTTTGAGAATTTCTAAACCATTCTGGACCTATGTGGATGTTTCAGATCTCCCTGGACATCTGTGAGCATTCTTGGATCCTCATAGATCATTCCTCCCCATTGGAAGACTTTTGGACCATTAAAAGTGTCGATTACTCAACAACTAAGTGAGGGTATATTTCCCTCACCCTTTCGATCTCCATCCATTTGGATTTACTTGGTTTTACCCCTTTTAGACCAACTCGAAGATATGCCACATCACCTCGTTGTGAAGTCATGGTCCTTCTGTCAAGAATGAAATCTTCCTGTAGCGCATCCAAATAATCTCGAGAAAAATCATCAACTACTGGAACTTGAATAATTTCATCTTCATCCATAATCAATAGGAGCCTCATAAAGCTTCAAATTCTCAACATTTACCACTGAATACATTTTCATATAGGTTGGTAGATCTGAACGAAAGACATTAGTACCAATCTTCTTTAAGATATTGAACGAACCATATAGGATTGGACTTATCTTTTCACCTTCACCTTTAATTCTATATTTGTTGATATGTAACCATACTTGATCACAGACTTCAAACTGATGATCAACCCGATGTTTGGCATGCATGGCCTTATACTTGGCTTAGGTCTTCTCCAATTGTTCATGTACTGCTTGATGTACCTATTGAATCTTTTGAATGAAACTTTTAGATTTATCTGTATCATCCTTTCCATCTTCTTTACCTGCTTCTCCGAAGGAAAATTCCATAGATGATTTAGGAAAGTACCCCAAAGATACTTCAAAAGGAGTTTTCTGAGTAGACGAATGCATGGCATGATTATATGCATGTTGGATATAAGGTAATTTTTCATCCCATAATTTAGGATACTTGTTGCAGTATCCTCGAAGTAGATGTACCATTTTTCTATTCACCACCTATGTCTGTCCATCTGTCTGCATATGAAAAGTCGTTATCTTCTTCAATTTAATTTCCATTATCTACCATAAATGAGACCAAAACTTTCCCAAAAAGAGAGAATCTTGATCTGATATGATAGATGTAGGAAGTCCAAAATGAACCCATACATTAGTGAAGCACATATGTGTTCTTTGTTTAGTTGTGACCTATTTCTTGCATGGCATTAGAATACACATCTTGTTGAATTTATCCACCACGACATATAGATAATCATGACTTGTCCTGGACATCGGAAAACCCCCTAAAAAGTCCATTGAGATACTTTCCCATGCTTGTGAAGGTACTGGAAGTGGTGTATATAATCCTAGTTTTCTATTTCTAGGCTTACTTGTGGCGCACATGACACACCCTTTTATATACTTGGAAATTTTTTTGTTCATTCGAGGCCAATAACAATACCTTTGTAATTGTGCAAATGTCTTACCAACCCCAAAATGACCAGAGATGAGAGATGTATGAGCTTCCCTGATTACATTCACTCTTTCATCTCTTGGTATACATAGTTTTCCAAGATGATATAACAAATTTTCATGCATATAATAATCTGACTGTTGACTGTCGTGAGTTAATGCATCATATACTTATTTAAAATCATCATCATTAGCATATTGTTCTCAATAATTTTCATGTGATAAAGGATTATACCTGAGTATTGTAGATGAATTAATTAATAGTCTTGATAACACATCTGCAACCTTGTTATGAATACCCTTCTTATACTTGATTACTAGATGAAATTGTTGTAGAAAACCCATCCACCTGAAGTGTCATGACTATTGTAGCTTGGTTTGTGACTGCAAATACTGTAATGGATCAGGATATGTATGAATGATTGTCTCCTTTCCCATTAAGTAATGCTTCCATTTCTTTACACTTTGTACCAACGCATACAGTTCTTTATCATATGTTGGATGGTTAATCACAGTTTGAGTGAAAGTTTCAGAATGATAACATATATGTTTACCTCTTTGCATCAATATTACGCCCATGGCATATCCTCTTGCATGGGTTTGAATCTTAAATGGTTTATGTAGATCTTGAAGAGCCAAAACTGGTGTGGTGCTTATCTTCTTCTTCAATGTCTCGAAGGCCTTATGCTACTTGCCTCACCATTGAAAGAATTTTTTAACACTTGTTAATGCATGTAGAGGTGTTGCTATGTATGAGAAATTAGCAATGAATTTCCTCTAGTATTGTACTGCTCCTACGAAGCTCCTGACTTCGGTGGCAGTAGTCGACTTGGGACATTTTACAATGACTTGTACCTTTGCAGGATCCATCTTTAATTGACCATTCCCTACAATGTAACCCAAATATACCAGAGAATTTTTTCCAAATTCACATTTAGATAACTTGATATACAACTTCTCCTTCTTCAAGAGTTCAAAGACTATCTTGACATGCTTTATATGATCTTCCCATATTCGACTAAATATCAATATGTCGTCTAAATATACAATAAAAAAATCATCTATGTAGGGTCGTACCACATCATTCATCACTCTCATAAATGTTGTTGTTTCGTTACATAACCCAAATGGCAATGCATCCATTCGAAAGAAGTCTTCCATATGTCGCCTTCTGCAATTTTGATCTGGTGATAACCACTTCTCAAGTCCAACTTAGTGAAATACACAACGACATTTAATTGATCTAATATATCATCTATTATGGGAAGAGGATAATGATTCTTTATCGTAATCTTGTTCGGGGCTCGAAAATCAATACACATCCTCCACATGCCATCTTTCTTTGAAACTAAAAAAATAGGAGAACCACACGGAGAGGAGCTTGGTCTAATGATTCCTTTATCGAGTAACTCTTGAACTTGCTTCTTTGAACTTGCTTCTTGTCGAGTAATGATGACCTATACATTCCAATGTTCGAAAGAGGAGCATCTTGTTGTAAATGTATTTCATGTTCAACCTCCCTTTTAGGAGGCAAACATGTAGGTTCCTTAAACAACTCATCATAATTAGATATGATGTTGATCAACTTATGTTTATGATTTGGATCACAACTTGATAAAGCATATGTTATATCTTCTTCTTTATGTTTTACTATCATGAGAAAAAAATATTTACTTGCGCTCACGAGTCTCTTCATTTTCCCTGTGTTCACTAAAGAAACATTAGTTTTGATGCGATGAGCTCTGACAATATATTCAACCCCATCCTTGAGAAGGTGATATTTATTTTCTTCTTGATAGAACATATCCTATTGTCAAATATATATGGACTACCCAAGAAAATACCGCAAATTTCAAGAGGCACAACATCTAACTCAACCTCATCAAAGAACTTATTCGTAAATGCAAATCTGATCTTACACAGTTTTTTTACTTGCAACTTAGCATCGTCACACACCCAACCTAATGGATATGGATTTTTATGAGGTTTTGTCTCCAATCCTATCTTCTTAACAATTTATTCAGATATTATATTAACTTGAGATACACTGTCAAATAAAGTATCTACCTTTGTATGCTTGACTATAACTCTGACATGAAAAATTTCGCTCGTTTTCTTGTCATCAATATCACTTTCCATTTTGGCATATTGAATTGAAATTTTGATTTGATAGTTGATATACCTTTGCTTCCTATGGCCATGATCTCGGATTCATCTCTGGAATCTGACCCTAGATCTTGATGAGTTGATGCAACAGTATTTTTCTTCCCTTTATCCTTGAATTTCTTCGGTTGTAATTTTGGATGCAGCTTCCAACATTGTGATTCCTCATGTCCCTTTCTCTTATAGTGGGAACATGTAGTTCTTTCCTCATCTTGCTTCACCGTGGATGATTTCTTACTCTTCCATTTACCTTTTGGTTTCTTCTCTAACTTGAATGGATTCTTTTCTTCGCTCACATGCTTACCCTTACTGGTCTCTAGATGTGTAACTTGTACTGACACCTTATCAATGTTAGTAGGGCTAAACATTAGAATAGTGTGACGAAGATATGAGTGCATGCCACCAATATACTTCATAATATTTTCATGAGTATACAACAGAATCCCTAGTGATAATGCCTTCTTTTTGAATTCTTGTGTATATGCTTGAATATTCTGGCCTTTACCATGTCTTAGATGTTGCCACCCGATGATTGTCGTTTGCATATGTGTCAATGGATATAATTGTTTCCTTATAGACTTAGTAAACTTATCCCAAGAAGAGATTACTTTACTCTGTTGAACAAGATCAACTTGCATCTTACACTCCCACCATATTAAGGAAGTGCCACTTAGTCGAAGAGCAGCTAACTGTATCTTTGTAGCCGCGTCCGTGATATTTTGAACCCTGCAATATACCTCTATCTGCTTGATCCAATTTTCCAATTTCTCAACATTGATCAATTCTCCATCATATGTCAGCAACTCGAACTTAACATCCAATTTTAGTAATGGAATATTATGCTCAAACTTCTTATATGACTTATTTTGATGAGAAGAATGTTTACTTTCTTCAGAATAAATTGATGATGATGAGGAGGAAGGGGAAGGGGGCTATGGAGGTCCACCACCTTCACCTCCTCCTTCTCCTTTTACCGAATATTCTCCACTTGCAAGGTTTTGAATTCTCCATTCTAACTCATCTATTGTTTCTTTTGGTGATTCAAGTGTAGCTATGATCTCTTCATGACTCATGGGATAATCTTCTTCTTCTCCTTTTTCAGAAGCCATCTTATTTCATCGAAATCTCTTTCCAATTTCGAACTTATAACTTGCAAGTTTCCCTTTACCAAGTTTGATTTTGGCTCTTGTAAGCATTCACTTGAAAAACAATTGTCAAACTAGATTTGATACCAACTTGATGTGAAAAATCCTTAGATGTTGATAATTTTAAATACACATGAACATCTACTTGATCTTCGAAATAAAATGATTGCTTGATTGTTTTGAAAATTACATGTGAATAACTTATCTAACCAAATCCACTTTAATGATAAATGACTTGCAAATAATTGAAATTAAAATGAACAATAATAATTCAGTCACATACACAAGTTGTAAAAAGCGGAGTTCACCCAATCTGGGCTACCTCTCCAAGTCTGCTTTCAATAGTGACTTTTTTATTAATGCTCAAATGTCTGTGTTTCACGATGAACTTTTTGTATGTTGCTCAAATGTAGAAACAGAGTGCATCGTTGGATTCCTGGTGAAAAATTGTGCAAAATTGATATAAAATTCTTGAAATTTTGTCAAGGTACCATTTGCCATGCTTTACGATGTAGCCTCACAGCTTTGGTACCCTCGGGCATGAGTTACAAGACCAAATGTGCATTAAATCTATGTGTCCATTTCCTTGTGTTGTGCACCATTTAATATGGTGTGCCCCTCAACCAAATTCCTAAAATTGTGGCATGCATCTGAATATAACTTGGTTGGTTTCATAACCAAATCCACATCATGGGCGAAATGGTTAAAACTTGGTATTATATATAGTAGGTTGGGGGTTCGAGCCCCACCGATCATACTATATAATCATTTTTTTGTTACAACCGACAGATATATGGAATATGGTTTGAAAACATATGTTATAATTAACATATAATGTTACCAACCTCTGCGCAAATATAGCTACAGTTATATGTATTGCAACAAACCAAGGGCTAAGGGTCAAGGGCTTAGGCCCTCGGCCCTTTAGCCACCCAAATGAACTTTAGTGTAAATTTAAATATATTGATTGTCATATATCTATTAAGAATCATGGTGTGGCAAGTTGGTAAGGCGCTTGTGTGAGGTTATGGAGGTCGAGGGTTCGACCCTTGTTGACTCCATACAAAATTTTAATGCACATTAGCCATTATAGGCCAATGGGAGGCTACCATGTGGCAACCTTTCATTGGCCATCCCTGGCCATGTGTCGTAATATAACTCGTCCACTTGGATGTAAAATTTTCCAACTCAGTTGCCAACTAATTTTCCACGTCACCATGTGCCACGTGTCACCCTTGTAGCGGTGACACGTGTCACCTCTTTTTTCCTTTTGACCTTTGACTTTTGAATTTTTTCCCATGTACTTGAACTTTGACCGCTTATAACTTTTGCATACGAACTCCGTTTGAGGCGAAAATTGCACCGTTGGAAAGCTATCGCTGAGCTCTACGCAATGATGGTGTTTTCGGGACGATTTGAAGCATTTTAATATTGAGCATTTATGAACCATTCTGGAATTGTGTGGATGTTTTGGATCTTCCTGGACCTCTGTGAGCATTCTCGGATCTTCCTGGATCATGTAGGAAAGAACATTGTCCATTTTAAGGTGGATCGATTAGGAAACTAACAAGGCCAATTTTTTTTTATGAAAACTATTGAAGGAATGCTCAATCTCTAACATAGGGTGAACCGATGTAGAATATAATAAGAGCTAGAAGCATTCAAGGCATGCCATATTAATATCATGGAGCAAGAATCAACATTGCTTGAAGTTGAATCCTATGTTTGGGATTATCGAGTAGAATTTTTTTAAGCTTAACATAAGGAGCCATACTAGAATAGAGGAAGGAATTCAAGATCTCCTTACAAGTATAGGTCAATATGATCAAGTGTGTGACATCAGGGTCAAGCAATCCAATTTAGCTAGGAGGCTACCAATAATTCCAAGGTCAGATAAGTTTTTTGTGTGAATGCACCCTAGTTTTGTACCAAAAATCCCATAATGTATCAGTCCACACAATATATGAAGTAAAAGAAAGATTAAAGTTGACTAGATCAAACAAGATGACCAAACATACACTTGAACAATATTGACCTTGTCAAGTATCCTTGGGATATAAATAAGTATAATCTCGAATAATATAGGTTATCTACTCTTTTTTTCAATCTATGATTATTGACGAGATAGAGACTATAATTTATTTCTAGAATAATAAAATGAGCTTTACTTTTTGCAGTGGGTTTTCCTCCTAAGAACCTAGGTTGTTTCCTACTATAAACAAGGTATGATTGTGTTGTTGTTGTGCGTGTGTTCGGATACTGATGTTATGTTAATGTATTTGGTTAAGTTAATACTTTACATTTATGAATGTAATGGATTTATCATTATGTTTTGTATTTCTAATGTTAGGATTATTTTGAGTTATTATCTATGAAATAGGTTGATTCGCTTGGTTGGGAAGGTAATGTTAGTGCATTTGTAGGTTGAAATTATTTTGAACCCAATAATGGACATACAACCTTATTGACATTTGCTTCAAAATGAATGTTCAACTATGAAAAACCTTGGCCCATCCCATATGTCATTGGTTCAACTTCACTTGATTATTGATGAACTTAAGTGCCTGGTGATCTATGTACAAAATGAACACCTTTGCAAACAATTAATTCTTCCAGTATTTTGGTGCTCAGTACAATAGAATAAAATTCAAAATCACAAGTATTTATTTCTTCATGTTTCTTTCAACTTCTTATAGAAAAATACTATCGACCTTCCCTCCTAACTCAACTTCATGCCAATAGTTGTTGTTCTATCGTCCATTTTGTTTGAAATAATTTGATGAAATTAGGTACCACAAATAGTCACTTCTATAATTTTCCTTTCCATCTCAAAACTGTGTTGCATCACCACACCTCAATAAATCCTCTTGCTTCCATGCACTCAATCATCAATGTGCATATCCTATTGACAATTTTATTATGAAATATTGCAATGACACGAAAAATATAGAATCATTGTATCATTATGAGGCATGGATCAATCTATAATCACCTTCACCTTCTTCACATCCATGCATAAACCATCCTTGGAAAACATTAACCCAAGGTATACTAATCCCTCCTTGAATAATTTACACTTCCTTAGGTCATGCAACTGATCCTTTATCAATGTTTTAAACACTAGTATTAGATGTTGTGAATGTATTTCTATGTTGTCACTAATAATTAATATATAATACAAATAAACTTGTTAGGGACCTAACCTCCCTAACCCCTCACGTAGGTAGAATAATATAATTCCATGTAATAAAGGCTAATATTAATAAGGCCTAGCAGTAAGGAAGAATAAGTCAAATGTAAGAAGACCTAATAGAAGAATCAGCTTCTAGAAGGATATTCCTTTATATTGTTCTTTTGGACAGATATATTTAGTATAAATAGGAGTAGAGGGTATGAGAAATATTTTTTTGGATATTATGGCAATAGAGCTCTGCTCTGCTGGAGGTTGCCCCCTCGAAGAGGCAAGTGAACATTGTTATCATTAATCAAGGTGATCTTTCTGGTGTTATTATGGAATTATTCTGCTATTGTTCTAGTTATATCATTGTTGCTCTGCCATTTCTATGCTAAAATATTTATGTTCTACATTCTATTTTATATCTGGAATACTACAAGTGGTATCAAAGCACCTTCCTCGATAGAAAATTGTGGGTTAATTTTTTTTAGGGTAGAGACATATTCTGGTGTCTTAAATCTACAGAGATCTGTCGTTTGGCGCATAAATCCACGGTTGGGGAAGCATACACATGGGAACTACAAGTGGTTTTTAAGCACACATAAGCTGGCCACCCTTGTAACCCCAATTGGTACCCCTTCGAGTGGTATAAAATCAAACAACACCTGTATATGGATCAACCTAGATATCCTGAAGCCCTCCATAGATCAATCGATTGGTCTCCTGACTGTTATAGTGCCACTAAGAACAACACTCGGGAAGATACTCTCTACTACCTGGGTAGTCGGGTAGTACGGCTAAGGGCACAGTCTAGCCTCCTTAGTTGGTACCCTGATATATTGGGCTGAGTACTATCGTTGGACCCCGCATGTATATCAGAGAGCTATAGCATAGGGCAAACCCTTATCTGTAGAAACCCTTAATATCCTACCCCTGGGGACGGAAAAAAAAAAAAACATAATAGACAAGATCTATTGTCACGCAATTGTTCCTTCTACATTATGGTTGCGAAATTACTACTACACATTTCTTCCTATTAACCATTTGGGCATTTCATCATTGCAGTATTATTCAAGCCAGATTATAACTCCAAAGGAGTATTAAAAAAAATGAGTATAGTGGTCCCGCTAACAAACTTATTTGGGACCTATCCCACTGGGTTCCTCTCTTCTCCCTGATTCCAGTGATACCTATCATTTTTAACACATGTTTTTTTTTTGTGGACCTGACCCTTCTCTAGCATCCTTATTTGGCCCCTATCCCATCGGATCCCCCTTTTCTCCCTAATCACAGTGGTACCTATCAATTGACACCCTTCTTCTTATTGGTCCCACCCACACCTCTAGACCCCTTGTGTTTCCCCTATACCATTTTCCTGCCCATTTTTCCAAATGGACATCACACGAGCCCAAGAACTCAATACCTTGATTGCTAAAAACCACCAGAATAAGGAAGACATCAATAATATCAATGAAAACCTTAGGTCAATCAATTCGGTTGTTCAGGTCCTCCAGGACAAATGTGCCTACATCAAAGACCTCAAAGCCAACTTTGAACACTTCATGGGTCGTTCCCAAAACCCTACCTCTTTTGAACAACCATCTTATCAGGATGACCGTGACTCTTCCCATTACCAAGTTCCTCATACTACCCACTTTTCTTGAGACCTCTTCCCTCCCAGAATTGAGGTGAACAAATTCGATGGATCGGATCTGTGATAGGTCACCCAAATGGAACATTATTTATCTGTGCATGGCATTACTGATGATTTAGCCAACCTTTGTTATGGTGTCCTACATCTGGATCTGGAACGATGGACTAAATTTATGACCTCTTTGACTCTAACACCCACCGTTTAGGTCGTTTGACCAAGTTAAATCATTTTGTGACAGTGGAAGACTTTATTGCCGCATTTGAGCACTTCATGGATTTCATAACAGAGGGCATTTCAGATGCTTTCTATTATCACTCCAAGAGTCACTCCTAGACTGCAAATGAGAGTAATCTTGGTAACATAGAAATAAAAATACTTGATTGGTTTTGTAGATCAAGAAAAATAAAACAAGGAAGGGAAAGGACAGTAAGTTGTTGTAAATCAATGATGGACCATTGGGCTATGGAGTCAAGAAAACACCCTGCTCATTAAATGAAATCAATATGCATATCAAATAAAGTTTTATTTAATAGAGGAAGAAAAATATAACACAAAGAAGAACATCCATAAGGCATAGATCCTCTCTGCATAAATGAATTCAAGGTACTTGAATGTAAACAGTGAATAATATGCAAGATACATTAGATCCTCAGACGCTAAAGAATCCATTAATCAAAGGAAACCATGATCCTGAAGGTGTACAATCCATTCAAGTAAGAAGAAAAATTGGAAAAGAAAATAAGAGATACAATATGATAACACAGATATCATGAACCTTCAATAATAGAAATTTTTACAAAAACATAATCCCCTCAGGGTTACAATGATCACATGCCAAGTGCCTCCTACAACTCTCTCGTCTCTCTTGGCTCATGAATCCAACCCCTCTCCAAGAGATCTCTCCTTCCTTAAATATAAAATAGCATCCAAATATCCTTAGGAGGTCGAATCCCATCTCCTCCATTGGATCCTAAGCCTTGTAGATAGGTGGAAACAATCAAAGAGAAAAAAATCCAACAAACTACTAATTTTCAGAAATTTGTTGGAAGTCATTAATAAATTGTTTCCAACTCACTACATGAGACCTTTGATGGAGATAAAACTTAGTCCCTTGACATATAACTGATCCTTTAGAATCTATTTAAATCCTTCTTGACAGGTGGCAACCTCCCAACAAGGCGAATATCCAAACCGTAACCGCTACAGGAAATTTCGTAGCATCGTTGTAAAACAGTTTCTGCACATTTCGTAGTGCCACTTCTATGTCTAATATATCTCTAACCATAACATATTTTGAAGGTGTCGTTGTCGGGGACGACAATGAAGACACCTTCCATGGGTGAACTATGATGATTAGATCTAGCTTTGGATGGTGAACTGAAGCTAGACATTTTTAGACTGCTTATCTTTCACCATGGTGACTCCACTATTCATATATCTATTGGAGAATCCATTGTTTTGAAATGGACAAGATCCTAGCTCAGAGGTATGATTTCTGTGATTTTTCAAAGATAATTGTTTTTCCAAATCCAATGCCTAGTACAGATGAATGGGAAGGTTGCCTTCCTAGGTTTAGAGGAGAGGATTGGGAAGTACCGGCTAATTTTTTATTAGACTTTCATGAGGGCATGCTTAAGCTGAAAATTATACATGAACATGTCCTCATCAAATTGTTTACATACTCTTTAGATGGATCATCTCATGATTGGTGTAGATCACTCCCAGTTGCTTGTATTACTTCACTTAGACATTTTCATGTTGCATTTCATTTGTTTTGCAAAGAGAAATTTGCAGCTGATTTCCTTTATCAAGAATGTTGTTATGAATTTGATTTTTTGAGTAAAGGATCAAATAGTCTTAAAGAGTATGCTGAAGTAGAAGATATTTTTCATTATGATCAAGAGGTTGATGATCTTCAAAGTGATAGCCAAGATGTAGATACTTTTGACATTGTATCAAATGTATCTATTGTTTTAAGTTGTCATGAAAATCAAATTGTTTCCTTTGAGTATTCAAATGATAAAGAGAAT
>SNQJ01S0149629.1:16536-37983 GCA_010110895.2 Picea sitchensis | reverse complement strand
AAAAGCTCTTATTTTTATTAAAAATTAATAATAAATTAAATATATATTTTTTGAAAATATATATATATATAATTCATTATTCATACATTATGAGAATGACTATTCTCTCATAAACTAACTTTTTATTTTAAATTGGTAGATGCATAAAACATATGTTCATAATAAAAAATTATTTAATTGAAATAATTTAATCGTAAAATAATTTTAACATGATTATTTTTCAATCTTTAAAATAAAATATTTTTTAATATAATTACTTTCCATTTTTTTATTATATTTTAAAATTAATTTAAAAAAAATAACCATTCTTTTCATTTTCAGTCCAGTCATAAGTGTGTAAATGATACATAAATCTTACTGTACAAGGACCTCCTCCAACTTGAGTTCGAACAACGGTGGACACCCATGACTTACATAGCGGTTTATTGTTGGGGCCACAACTATTCGAAAACTTGCTTTTAAATGTCAACATAATTAATGAGATTGGGTACAAAACCAAAAAATGCACTGGTACAAAATTCTATTAATGAGATTGGGTCCAAAACCAAAAAATACAATTGTCAACATAATTGTTACCCAACTTTATTAATGAAACTGGGTCCAAAACATAGCACAAAATACAATTATCAAATTGTCCAAAATACAGATATCAATATAATTGTTACCTAACTTTATTAATGAAACTAGGTCCAAAACATATCACATAATACAATTATCAAAAGGTCCAAAATAATAGTACAAAATACAGTATCAATGATTTTGATGGGTTATCTAGCTCAAAATTTGAAATTTACCTTGTTTATCAATTGCAAATGTGATGAAAGGTGTTTGTTTTCCATGTATGTTATTTTAAGTTTTATGCAGATTTATAAGTGTCATTTTTTTTTTTTATGTTGTTATATGTTAATTTCATCATTATAAATTTTCATGCTCACTATATTTTGACTATACAATTTCTATGCTAAAATGTGTTTTCCTTTGACATGGATAACACATTGTGTACATTGTTATGTATGGATTGAAAGCAAAAGCAACGAGATTCGAGTTTTTGAAGATAGAAATCAAATAGAACTTGTGAATATCGATACTTCACCATTTCAGCTATCCCATTTTATATTCACCTGTTTATGGTGTGGATAATAAAATAGTGAAATGCAATTTTTTTTTTGTATTTTTGTTCTGTCTTTGCGTGTTGTGGTTAAATTTTTTGCCCATTTTTAATAATTTCACACAGATACAGAGAATGTGTGGTTCTCTATGTAGTTATAAGATATTTGGTTGTGTATATATAGGAAGAGAGTGGGCATTCCTTTGCTATTAATTTTAACTTTCTTTCTTCTAGTATTTTCATTTATTTATATCCTTGTATAGCTTAATAGTAGCTTCTCTATTTAATAAAGTTTTAGTTTCTCCATTACTTCCCAAAGTTTTATTCAAAACAATACTATTGCTTTGATAAATATCATCACCATTAGGTAAAAACCTTTTTTACAAAGAGCTTGACTATTTATTTTGCCCATTTACTTATCTTCCTCTCTAAAATTAGATCAAAGAATGATTTAATAATTTCTTCTTTGTCGAGAATAAATATCGTTTTGTTAATTTCCTCATAGATCACACACGAAAGTCTCTCCATTTAAATTATTATTTGAACAATATAATAAATGGAAATGGAAACAAAATAACAATATAATATAATTTTGCATGGTAAGCCCTGCTCTATGACTTCATTTCTCCACAACAATTTGATTTTGTGACCATGAGAATGACAAATGCAATTTCTCCCTCAAATATAATTGTAGGGTTTGTATGTGTTTTGGAAATTATAACTATCGATCACATGGACTATTATTATGAGTATGGCTCACATGTTGCAGCTAACTAAAAACCCTAACTTGAGATCGTTGCCTAAAAGAGTAGAGCAAGATTACAATTGATTACAAGATTTCAAATTTTGATGCATACAATCTAAAGCTTAAAACAACCCACAATCCACAAAACAAGCAAATCGATAACTTAGAAAATAGAAAAATCAATGGCCATGTTAGAGATTTGGCCATGGCAACAAACCTGGTCTATTGCAGAAATGATGGAGCCAATCACAGTGGCCACCGATTTACCAGGAGATCTATTGCACCCAAAAATGTTTATCTCAACACCCCTCAAATCCACATAAACCTTATGCCACCTCCTCGCACTGATATCTCCCTCAGTGACCACCACTGGATACATGCAGTAGAGAGAAAGAACTGATATCTCCCCCAGTAGCAGAGAGCAAGCACCAATATCGCCCTTGGGCCTCTGCCACCACCGGATACAAGCAATAGATAACATGATTATAGCCCATCGGTATTTCGCGTGATCTGGCATTCATTTGTTTATCTAAATTTTGGTGACGCGGAAGTGCAGCAAGAGTGACTCATTTACTTTTATACAACTACCTCCCTGTAGGATGTTGGTGGAAGCAGACCAAGACGGAAAGAAAGGCGATTTTGGGAAAGAAGGCATGCACAAGGAAAGCGACAACTAGAAGGAAGAACAACACACACGCATGCATGGAAGACCTAATGATGTTAGGGTTAGGGTTTTGGTAATGTATTGTAATGGCTGAAGAGCCAGAAACATATAAATATAGATACTAAGGTATCATAAGGAGTGTTTATTATTTTAGAGAGTAGTCATTATTGTGGAGGGAAGGATTGTAATGAGTCGATATGTAATATTTTGTTGTATGACCTACTTTTGTAAGTTGTCAAGCTCGAGAGGCTAGAGGAGGGTAGATCTTGAGGGTTAGATCACAGATTGAGGAGCTTGGTGCGATTTAGTCCGCCTCATACCAGATCTCGACCCGACGAAGGAGAATTGTAAAGTGTGTGACGCTGTAATAACAAAATGATGATAATAAAAGAGCCAAGATCCAAATCTTTGTGGGTGTAGCCCAGGAGGGGCTGAACCACAGTAACATATGTGTTATGTGATGCATTTGTTTCTTTATTGTCTTCAATAGTCATTGATATGCTTAATGAATGAGTTGTTACATTTCCTGTTTAGTCATGAATAACAATATATTGAGTTAATAAGTTACAGTAGCACTCCCAATACATACTTATCAGATCTCTCACTCAATCCTAGGATGTAAACACCTGAGTATTGCAACCACCCATTAAAGTTATCTCGGGTGAGACTGCGCAGTGCACTATGTGTGTTATGTTGCCTTCTAGTTTACCAGGAGGACCGATAGTTTTAGAGGCTTTGTTGGAAACCCAAACAGACATGAACCCTGGGTCAATCATTACAAACTCAGATAGGATTAATAACTAACTAACCAAAAAATGTTTTCATTGACGAGATCGTGGGGCATACACCCCTAAAGGACTTAGCCCAAATTTAATTGGTATTGCTGCGGTTACCATCCAAAGCTCTACACAAGTTGCAGGTTAGCCTTACCCAAGAGGTACAGTCTCGTGCATGCAAAAACTTAGCAAAATTACAGCAAGAAACAGAGAAGTGGGACGCGCTGGAAATAATATGTGAGTAGGCTAAGTTTGAAATCCAAGAGGAGAGGGAGCGCGTGAATGGACTGGAACGAAACGTAGAAGGAACCTAGGAGAAGATTCCAAAGACTGCACAGAGAGATGAACTCACAACAACAGAGAAGATTGATCAGATTGCACAAGAAATCGATCAATATCAGAAGGAGATTGAGAATCTCCATGAACAGCTCACACCCACCACTCCACCAGCAGTAAAGGAGAAAAGGAAACAAGAGGTAGTAGAGTAGCTACATGAGATAGAGTGACAGGTTAGCACAGCAGCCGACTTGTTTAAGAATGCAACACAACTTTGGATGAATTTAGAGGAGGACCAACAAGTTCAAAAGTCAGACAAGGAAGAAGAAAGGATAAGCGTAGCTATCCAGACCTCAAGCAAAGGCAGAAGACAATGCCTATCACATAGAATATCAAAGGGGCGCGGGATATGATGAAACTACAGGCAGAACTCACCACTTCGCAAACATAGAAAAAGGAGCGTCCTGCTCAAATGGGACCCCTCCAAGGGAGAGTAACAGACGTCATTGCATAGGCAGAAGAAGCCAAGACACATATAACACAAACCCAGGCAGAGTGCGTAGGATTAATCAATGACGAAATTGAAACCCAGACAGTAAACACACTCAAGGAGAAGACCACACAGGCGCGAACACAACTAGCGGAGCTCAAGGAAAAGTTCCAAACGATCACCAAGGAGATCGACAAACCACACAAAGGTTAGGTGGCTCGAGATGATCCACATGTCAGTGTTGGGGGCCTGTTGGAAGCAGACCAAGGCGGAAATAAAGGAGATTTTGGGAAAGAAGGCATGCACAAGGAAAGTGATAGTTGGAAGGAAGAACAACACGTGCACATGCATGGAAGACATATAGACGTTAGGGTTAGCATTTTGGTAATGTATTGTAATGGTTGAAGAGAAAGAAATGTATAAATATAGATACTTAGGTATCATAAGGAGTGTTGATTATTTTAGAGAGTAGTCATTATTGTGGAGGGAAGGATTGTGACGAGTCGATATGTAATATTTTGTTGTATGACCTACTTTTGTAAGCTATCGAACTTGATAGGCTAGAGGAGGGAAAATATTGAGGGTTAGATCACAGGATAAGGATCCTGGTGCAATCTAGTCTGCCTCATATAAGATCTCGACCCCATGGAGGAGAATTGTAAAGCGCACGACACTATAATAACAAAACGACGATAATAAAAGAGCCAAGAGCCAAATCTTTGTGGACGTATCCCAAGAGGGGTTGAACCACAGTAACATCTGTGTTATGTGATGCATGTGTTTCTTTATTGTCTTCAGTATTCATTGATATGCTTAATGAATGAGTTGTTACATTTCCTGTTTAATCGTGAATAACAGTATATTGAGTTAATAAGTTACAATATCACTCCCAATACACAGTTATCAGATCTCTCACTCAATCCTACGTTGTAAAAACCTGAGTATTTGTAGCCACCCATTAAAGCTATCTCGAGTGAGACTACGTAGTGCGCTCTATGCATTGTGTTGCCTTCTGGTTTACCAGGAGGGATGATAGTTTTAGAGGCTTTGTTGGAAACCCAAACAAACATGAACCATGGGTCAATCATTACAAACTCATATAGGATTAATAACTAACTAACCAACAACTGTGTATCACCCAGGACTTAGCCCGATATTATATGGGGATAACCCTATAGCACACATACCGATTAGATATTTTGACGAGTAATCAACACGGTTACACATCAATTTGATAGGTGGGTAATTTTGATGCAAGTCAGCAATGAAGTGTGGTTTATATAGCAATGTGTGAAATATGGGTTGCGAGACAAAATACGGGTTGTAGCCCATCAAATTCTAGGCCTGAATACAACTATAAAATTTAAAATACAAAAATTTCTCTCATCCAATTATTACCCTCATTATTATTATTGCATCTAGAGGTGTTGGGAAATCTGTAATTCCACAGGATTTGAACCAATGACTAGATGGGGACTAAAGTCCACATTGGTCAACTACCCTACTACATGGGGCTTAATAAACATATATTGTTAAGGGAAAATATATGATGAAGACATATTAACAATGGAAATTAGATAATGAAAAATATTACCAAACCCAGTTCTAATTTTCAAAGCAATTACATGTGAGTATAACTAACATAACGCTATCTTAAGTCTTGGCCCTTGAGATGAAAAAAATTTCTCAATTTTTTCCATCTAAAAGATATTTTCACCTTAGTGGATTTAATCCCTATATATGCATCCACTCCATGGGGTGTTATTATGCCAGTAATGTCGATATGACATCTAGCATCTATCAATGAGCGTCGACACTTCACGCTCCTCACTCTTCTCGAGGTTGATGGATGGCATGGGATATATTCTCCAGGCAGGGTGTATTTACCAGCAATTCATTCTACATCATATAATGGAGGATACATTTTGGAGGTTTGTTACAAGAGTCATGAATGGTTGTTACAGTTAGTTGAAGGCTGCAATTAATATGAGAGATAGTTATGAGTACACCCTCGAAGTTCACATGACCTCAAGGTGGATGGAGAAAATAAAAATTAGAGACAGTAGGGGATCCATTGTTGTCTCCATTGTGAAGCTCCTCTAGTTAAAATTAGTACAGATTAGTTTTGCCTGCTTACTCAGGTTCCTTCTCCTCGTTAACATGCCTCGTGAAAGGGACAAGATGCATAGAGGAAGTGGGGATTTTCACGGTTTTGGCATAAGACAAAGAATTTATTCCCCAATGGACAGTGATATGTTGAAAGTGAACACCAACAATTTGATTTGAATGTAGTGAGGCAAGGGCAGACAAACATCCAGGATGATGCTGAGTCTTGGGGTTGCATAGTGGAATGGGAAGAATGGCCACATAAGACAATCACTAATAAGGTTAATGTGCTTCAAGAAATTGCTCTGAAATCAGTTGAGGACCAACTTAATGTAACTCTGCGTCTAGGCGAAGGTGCAAGTACCCAATTCCACGAGGAAGGTGAAGTCTCCAATATGGAAGATGACGAAGATAGTACCACTAAGTTTTCTGAAGATCACTTACAACTTATCTTTGAGCTATGAAGTGAAATGGGAAACTAGAAGTTTTTCCAAGAAACCATGGAGAGGGAAATTGATCTGTTGTTTGAAATATGCTCAAATCCCCCGAAGCATCGACATAATCAGGAGTGGGTCCACCATGGCATCATTACCCTTGACTGACCAAGTACATCCAAAGGCAATTGTGAGGGCAACTAATTTGTCAATTGAATCTCTTTCTTGGCCAAGTTATTTTCTATGCCTATATGCATGTTCTCTGTAGTTATAGATGTTTACTTGTTATGGTGGTCTCTGGTTCTAAGCTTTGTCAATCTAAAGACATATTGTATAATGAGTTCAAATTTTCACCACCTGGGCATGTTTCTTCATACAGTAAGATCTTGGAATTTGGGATGGTTTCCTTTGTTTGCATCCCAAGCAACATGATCTCATGAATGTAATCTGATTTTTGGCAATAGAAGGTAACACACTATGCTATCTTACCAAAAAAATCCCTATCTATACATTATAGATCTGAGGTTAATATTGAGTTATACTAATTTTAACCTAATCCTATCACATAACATAAAACACAAAGAAATTAAAAATATCGAATTTAAATTTCATAGATAAACGCATTGGATGAATCAAATTAAAAGGAAAAATGGTATTGGTGTAAAAGGTAATATATATAGTTGCCAATACAACCAAGAGATGTTATTTCTCTAAAGAAACTATACTCGATATGGGATGTATGGCTCTCATGGTTAGATATCTTCCAAAGCCTCACAAATAAATTAATGTAGGCTTGGATGAGGGTAGGGTTTATTTATTCGCAAGGTTGTATATATGTTATTAGAAAGTTGACAAGTGTTTGGTGTGAAAGATTGGTTAAAAAGTGTATAGCAAGTCAAATTCTCTAGAGACTTGTGGTGGCCTAATAGACAAAAAATGAATATTGTTTTTACACTAATAAGACACATGGTTTTCCCAATATTTTCAAAGCAAGTTCATGGTTGGCCATGAATAACATAAAGGCTTGTGCAGTGCAAGTTGTAGATCAAACCCTCAAAAGATCATGGGATGTTCTTGAACATGTATAATGTTTAGTAATTTCATTTTTTCAGGTGAATATTTTTGTTTTTTTTTCATAATTTATTAAGTTATAAAAACCAAAAAAGAATTAGAGAAAAATCTCTCTAATATTTTCAAATATAAAAACATAAATTAAAAAACAAATCCATTAACTGTTTATACATTGATTTAATAAACAATGAACATTGGTGGTTGTTATTAACTTAAAACATCTTAGAGAAAATCATAAAGTTTCTATGGTTACAATGTATATTAATAATGACGATATAACTAAATAACTTGTTTTCTATGTTATTAAATAGTCATCTAAGGAAGGATAATACCATATTTTGTTTAACGAAAAAGTATTTGGGAAGGTAGAAGTGTGTTGGGGGCGAAATGGAGAAACAGTCAAATATCCTAGCACACTACAACCGCTTCCGATTCCACTTGCTATTTGGCAAGATATCTCTATGGATTTTATTATAGGCTTACCTAAATCGGAAATATTTAGGTAATATTTGGCAAGATCTGTTCAAGATCCAAGGCACCCAATTGCATCTCAGCATAGCTTGTCATCCCCAGAATGATGGTCAAATTGAAGTGGTCAACAAGTGTTTGGAAACATATTTGAGGTGTTTTGCATCGGAAAGGCAAAATCAGTGGGCTCAATGGTTACCACTAGCTAAATCTTGGTACAACACTTCTTACCATACAACTACCTACATGACTCCTTTTGAAGTAATATATGGACAAAAGAAACCTTCAGTTCTCTCATATTTTCTAGGTGTCTCTAAGGTCCTGGAATTTGACCAAATGCTTACAGTTCTAGAGGCTATTCTTCATACCCTCAAAGAGAATTTGGTCATGGCCCAGAATCACATGAAGCAACAAGCAGATCAAGGTTGCTCTAAATGTCAATTTGTGGAAGGGGATTAGGTGTTTCTTCGACTCCAAACTTACAAGAAAAATTCCATTAAGGTTGACCATTGTCAGAAACTGGCACCCAAATTTTATGGTCCTTATATCGTTCTCAAGCAGGTGGGACAGGTGGCCTATCAGTTAGATTTGCCCAGTCATTCTAAGCTCCAACATTTTTTTCATGTTTCCTGCTTAAATAAGGTGATTGGAACTAAGTGCCAAACCCAAACCAACCTTCCCGAGTTGGACGAAGAAGGCTCCATTTGGATACATCCACAAGCAGTTTTGGACCAGTGTGAGTGTCATCTGCATCAGCGAACCATCAAGGAAGTCTTAGTCCAGTGGAAAGATACAACTCCAACAGATGCTACAAGGTTAGAATTTACAGGAAGACTCTCATCACATGTACGTGGATGCTTAGAGTTGTACATGTGCAGGATGTGCACAATCATCTGATTTACGACCTTTGTTTGGCCATCGATTTGGGAGTGGAAACAAGTGGATTTAGTGAGCTTGGTGTCCAACATTGACTAGAGACTCGACCAAAATGTGATGAGGAACCTGTTATCCCAATCTGATGTGATGGTCTATAGTATCCCAAAATGGACCCACAACTGTTTGAAGAAGAACTTGGCAGTATTTGTCGCTGTGATGCTCTTCTTCTAGGTTGTGATAATGGCCATGCTCAAAAACCGATCAACCACCACAAACACACAATCATTGTCGTGCTTGGTGGATAGAAGGCCAAACATGTAATCCATCGATATGGATTCCCAAGGCCTCTTTGAAGTAGGAAGTGGGGTGTATAATCCTTGCTTGTTGATGGTGGGATTGGCAATGGCATAGGCAATGAAAGATCTAATATACTTGTTGAATTCTTGTCAAAGTTTTGGCCAATAAAAATGTTTCTATAGAACAACCACAATTTTCTCCATGCCAAAATGTCATGCCATCCAACTGTAGTGAGCCTCCAAAATCATCTTTGCACGCTCACTTGTGGGAACACAGAGGTGGCCCAGATGGCATAACATTCCATCCTAGATGTGAAAATCGGTGACATTCGCTCCTGTACCCAAGATCTCATAGGTGGTGGCGAAGTCAGGGTCACACTGATAAAGTTGGGGCCACTCAGATACCTCATGCCTATAGGAATAGAGCGTTGTGGTGAGTGCAACAATAGGAGGGTGATTGAGGTAGTCAATGACATGATTTGTGCTCCACTTTTTATACTTGATGTTGAGATGGAACTGTTGTAGGTATGTGGACCACTTTTGATGGCAATCGTTCTGCAACTTCTCTTGTGTCTGTATGAAATGTGGAGGCTTGTGATCAGTGTGGATGATTGTCTCCTTTCCCAGAATGTAATGGTTCCACTAATGGGAGGCTTGCAAAATGAAATTCGTTTCTTTCTCATAGGTGGGACATTTCCATATAGTATCTGAGAGTGTCTCACTATGGTATGCTACTGGATGACCATGCCGAGTGAAAATTGTGCCGACAGCATAGTTAGAGGCATCAGTATCAATCTTGAACAATTGTTGCAGATCACGTAAGGAGAGTACTAGAGTTGAGCACAAGTGATGCTTCATATCATCAAATGCTCATTGTTGTTCTTTCCCTCATGTGAACTGTTCCTTTCCACCGCCCTTGGTTACATGGTTGAGGGCCCATGCAATATGGGAGAATCCCAACATGACCTTCTGATAGAAGTTGGAAAGTACCAAGAATATCCAAATCTCGGTTAGTGTGGTCGGGGTTAGCCAGTCACGAAGGACTTGGATCTTAGCTGGATCCACACGTACCCCATGATCATCAAAAATGTATCCCAAGTATTGGACCCTATTCAATGCCAAAGGATCATTTTTCCAAGTTGACATATAGCTAGTGCTAACATAGAGTGCCCAAAACCTGTTGAATATGTTGCATGTGCTCCTCCCAAGTTCTAATGAATATGAGGATGTCATCTATATATACCAACACAAAAGAGTTTGTGAAGGGTCTCAATACATCATCCATCAATCTCATGAAAGTTGTTGGTGCATTTGTTAAGCCAAAGGGCATGACCAACCATTCTAAGAGACCTTCTTTAGATTTGAAAGTTTTCTTCCATACATCAGCTGGTTTGATGAGAACCTGGTGGTAGAGAGACTTTAGGTCAATCTTGTTGAAGAACTTTTCCCCCTTGAGTTGGTCAAGAATATCGTCAATTCGGGGAATTAGGTACCAATTCCTAACTATGATTTTGTTTAGTGCTCTATAATCAATACAGAGCCGCCATGTCTCGTATTTCTTCTGGATCGGCACAATCAGGCTTCTGAAATAGGAGGAGATGGGTTGGATGTGACCCTTTTTAAGCATCTCTTGGATCTGGTGCTTGATTTCATCATTTTCCATCAACGAACGACGATAGACTGGTCCATCAGGCAGTGGGGCATCGGGGTTTAGATCAATTGGATGCTTTATTGGGCATTGCATCGGTACCCTGGCGGGTGAGGATATGATGTCTCTCTACTCTTCCACGATCCAATCCACTTGCTTCTACTACAAAGAGAGGCTTTGTGTATAGGTCACGAATTTGGTGGTGACCTTTTACTTACTTTGAGTATGGATCACAAAGAAGACGAACTTCACGGTCTGTGAAATGACCTTACTGCATTTCTTAGTAGAGATTAAAGAAATAACGATAGGAAACGCTATCTCTAGTATCATGTATAATTGTCTACCTAAAGTAATAATAACACTGTGGGGTCTAGACTCATACACAACATGTCACTTCCACAAATAAGGTTGGCCTAAAAGAACATCACAAACTTCAAGGGGAGAAATATCACACAATACCTCATCTTTGAAGGGCTTGATGTTGTAGGGCAGAAGACATTGTTGGCTGACGTGGAGATCTCGTCCTTGGCGAAGCCAGTAGATGATTTAGGGTTGCAGGTGTGATGTTATCGGCAGGTCCACCCGCTTGACGACCTCTGCTAAAATCAATTTCTTCTCACTGTTGCTATCAACAATGAAATGCAACGGAGTTCCCTTTACCCACATATGTGACTGAAAGAGGTGTTCCCCTTCCTTTGGTTCTTCTGGTTTTCTTGGTTGGACTTTGGTGGTAGCAACAATTGCATTGGGTTCGACATCGATAATCCGCTTTCCATTTTCTGGATTTGATTCCGACTCAGAGTCTGGCTCTGACTTGGAAGATTTCAGCTCGGCCATCAGTGATTGCTTGGAGCGACATTCTTCAGTGTTGTGCCAATGGATTTTATGGTATTCACACCATTTTCCCATGTCCTTATTCATCTTCTCATTAGCCTTCTTTGGTTGTGACTTGGACTAGTTGTCTTGAGAGCGACAATCTTTTCTCTATCCCTTGTTTTTTGGGTTGGGGCCGCCTTTTCCCTGCTTCGGCTGTGAGGAGTTTGCAAATATAAACTCTTGCCTCTTCTACTTAAATTCCTTCTCGATATTGATAGCATATCTATAAGCTGCACCTAATGATGTGATGTCTAGAAACGTCATTTCTATTTGAATGTATCTATGCATACAGTCGTGGTATTTGAGAACTGAATGTCATTCAGAGTCTTTGATACCCAATTTGGTGCGTAGGGTATGGAAAATATTGGTGAAATATGGTACTGTCTGGTCCCTTTCTTGACACAATGTGGTCCATCTTGTGTACTGGTCCTCATAACTTCCAACAGAGTAGTACTATTCTTTAATGGCATCACTGAAGGAATCCCATGTGGGGGAGACCGCTAATATTGCAAATTCCTCTATGGCCCTTTGCGCAAAGTAAGTATCCCACAATTTATCTATAGTATTTTCATCTATTAGTCCTTCAAATAATGGAATATCAAAATTTACATGTACCTTGAAGGGGGTTGCATGGGTGCTTGATGAAGATGCCTCCCGTGTGGGCAACTACTAAATGATTTGTGCAAATTTGTCCATCATGTCGATCTTTTTCCATGCAAGGAATTCCTCGAGCAACATTTTAAAAGGACATCCCACTCCATCATATTTCTTCTCGTCCCCCAAGGGTTGTTTTCGGGCTCGGCATGGTTGATCTTGCAAAGGCTTGATTGGTTTGAGTCCCAACTTCTTGTATCCAGATCTTGTTGGGGACATGCACGAAGAAAAATAAATGAAGAGAAGACCGCTATGATACCACTAATCCAGATTTATGAAGGAAACAAAAGAAATAACAGACTGAATACAATAACACAAAGATATGGAGAACAACAAAAAATATCCAATGACTAATAACTTCTATTGAATAAATAAAATAGGTTGAAACTGTAAAACTACAGAACTGGAAACATCTTGCTTGAGTGGTGGTAGCTATCTCTGAGAAGAGATGTGGCTTGCTATGTGCATCCGTCTGAGTAGAATGATTACAATGAGGCTCCAGAGGCCTTTTTAACATTAATAATGAATGCCAAAACCCTAGACATTCAAAAACCTAACCCTAGGAGATGAAACACCAAAAGTTATGTGGGCCCTGATGGGTAAGTTGGTACCTCAACTTCCCGCGGTCATAACTTTTGCATACAACCTATGTTTTAGGCACGTGATAGCCCATTGGAAATGTATTTTCGATAACTACACATTGTGCTATAAAAATATGACTCTGTCTACAGTTTGACTATGGCACGCCCAAAAAACACTATTTAGGCCCCCAAAACGATGCTAAAAGTGCAGAAAGATGTGCTGACATGAAAACTTCAAAAATAAGCTAGTTGGATTAGGTGTTCAGCCACCAATCTCCACCTAGAAACTGTGTAGGACTTAAAACAACCCCGAAAGTGTAGAACACGCAATTACAAAGGATTACAAAAGAACGTGTTGAGCTAAAAATTGTCGAGAGGAACTAGTTGGAATAGGTGGGTGGCCACCAATATACACCTGGATCATCCTCAAGGCTGAAGTTGAGGAAATTGTTGTATAATTTTTTAAGGTTCCCATGTCACATATTCTGGTTGTATATATTTCCATTGGATCAAAACTTCCTTGATTGTACATTGGTGCAACTAACGCTATCTAGTATCCAATACTACTTTAGGATGGAGCGAAATGGAACCTTCTTCATCAAATTTAGGTAGGTTGGTTTGTAATTTCCAACTTTATCCCACAACCTTCTTCAAATAGGACAAGTGAAAGACTAGATGAATCTTGGAGTGTGTTGGGAAATCCAACTTGTAGGTAACCTAACTAATGTGTTGGATGATCTGATAGGGACCATAGAACTTGGAAGCTAGCTTTTGGGAAGAATTATCTTTGAGTGATGCCTATTTATAAGTTTGTAGACAAAGAAACACTTGATCCCCTTCGGTTGAAGAACATTTAGACATATGTTGATCAACTTTTTGTTTCACTCGATTTTGTCTCATAACCAAGTTGTCCTTGAGGTTATGGATAATGGCTTCACTATTGTGAATAATTCTATCTACTGCATGAACCTTGGAGGTGCTTGGTACATATGATGCCACTAACAGGGATTTTTTGCCATAAGCCACTTCATATGGTTTCATTTTGGAAGCTCCATAAGAAGTGGCATTGTATGAAAATTTGGCAAGGGGAAGCCATTATGCCCATTGGTGTGACTTTTTATAAGCAAATCATCTCAAATAGGTTTCTAAGCACACATTGAACACTTCTATTTGACCATCTATTTGAGGATGATATGCAATGCTCATATTCGACTATGTGCCTTGAACTTTAATTAGCACTTGCCAAAATTTGCTAGTGAATGTGGGGTCCTGATCCAAGACAATGAAAGTGGGAATACCATGCAGCTTAAATATCTCATCCATGAATGTCTAAGCCAATGAGGAAGGAGTGAAAGGATGATCTAGGGAACAAAAAAGAGCAGCATTTGAAAGACGATAAAAAAACCCCATGGTGATTGATTTGTTGCCTGCTTTTGGGAGTCCCACAATAAAATCCATTGAAATGTATGTCCAAATATGTGTTGGAATTGGTAGTGGTTGTAATGTCCCTAGCATCTTCAATGTATCTACCCTTTTTCTTTGGAAAGCATCATAGGATGCTACAAAATTTTGGATATCTATTTTCATGCCATCCTAGAAGAATGAATGCTTATTTATTTCATAGGTTTTATGAAATCTAGAGTGACCTGCTATCGATGATGAATGTATCTCATCCAAGAGTAGTTCTTTTAGGGCCGAATCGTTTTCCATAATGTTGGAAACGTAATCCGTTAGGGTTACGAAGTTAATGGAACACTATTCCATTTCATAATTGATTTCCTTCAGGTTAAACTTAACCTAAAGTAACAAGCGAGTGTGTTCTCTCTATCATCATTCACACTATCTTCCCATGCAGTTCGTCTATCTAATAGAATCTTGAAGCCTCGACTATTACCACTCACTTCATTTTATCGGTTCTCCATATGAGACACGAGCTGGAAGGGTGCCACAACATCGACCATTATATCAAAGATCTCCAAAATTGGGTTTTGATGATTAAAGGATAGGGTTGTTGGGGTTTCTCTATGCATTTTAGCGCTCTGGTTATTATGAAATTGTTACAAACCTAGGGTCAACAACAGGATCTTTGAATACAATATTATGATAGTCATAATGGAACCATAACTAGAGAAAGAATAACACATCTACATGATGAAAAGAATGAGGGACAAATAAATATGTGTTTTGAAGTTTAGAGTGTAAGTCATTTGTTCCATGATTGGGGGCATTAAACAAGTGAACAAAAAATGGTCTAAATCTAATACCATTGCATTCACAACGTCGTCTTGGGCATTGAACGACTCTCTGCATTTATCTTCATTCCTAATTGGGCATATCTAATTCGGCTTCTTGGTGCAGTGGAAGAGTCGATTCCATTGGCTTATAATCAAGAATAGACATCATGGCATAGTTGTCTCTGATAAGATGATAAATCCTTGCATCACTTTTAGATGCATGTTTTAGATTTGCAGGAGGCATGCTTGCGGGACAATAGATCTTGTTCGTTCTGTTTTTGTTTCTGTCCCAAGGGTTAGGGTATGTAGGGTGTCTACATACAAGGGTTTGCCCTGTGCTATAGCTCTCTGATATACGTGCGGGGTCCAATAGTACTACTCGGCCCAATATCTCAAGGCACCAACTAAGGAGGCTAGATCGTCCCCTTAGCCATACTACCCTACTACCCAGGTACTAGAGTGATCCATATTATTTTTAGCATGAAATGAGAGTGGAGATATAATAAAGAAATGCAGAGAGATATTGCAGATATTCAATAATATAATGGAAATGTATCAAAGATGCAACCATAAACACAGATATATAGTAATACATGATTTCTATTCATGAAAGAAATGTACAGAGACTGTAAAAATACAGACTGAAAGACTCGCTAGAATGGTGGCAGCTTATCTCTGAGAAGAGATGTGACGGCTACTCACATTCACAAGAAGATGATTACAATGAGGCTCTGAAGACATTTTTACAATAAATAGGAATTCTAAAAACCCTTGACATCCAAAAACCTAACCCTAGGAGATGAAGCACCAAAAGTCATGTGGGCCCCGTTTGGGTAAGTTAGTACATTAACTTCCCGGGGTCGTAACTTTTGCATACGATCTTCGTTTTAGGCGTGTGATAGCCTGTTGGAAAGGTATCGTCGAGGAGATTCATTTTGGGGACTCAATAATGTCATAATTAATAACTAAGTTGGGACGATCCCAAAAAACATTCATTTAGGCCCCCAAAATGGCCCTGGAAGTTAAACACTGCTAAAAATAGTAAATTGTCAAAATTGCCAAAAAACTATTTTAAGCTAGTCGAAAAAGGTGGGTGGCCATTGATATCCACCTGGATCAATCCTCCCTCCTTAGGAAGCAATGGTCTCCATTGCATTGAGTCCCTGGGGGAGAGGGAAGAGAGTTTGTTGAATCTGCATATTGGTTAGCTGCTAGCCTTTCTGGAGACATCATGCTGCTCAGTTTGTAGAAGTATGTCACGAACCTGTTGAGGCTGAGGTTGTTCAACAATTCGAGCTACATGAGAGGACAGTGTGTAGAAGGAATCTTTGTGCTTTGCTGCAACCTTGTCGACCTACTTCTGTTGGATAGAAGGTGCTTTGGGCGAGGCTGTAGTGGTTTGAGTGTCCTTCTGTTCCCCTTTTGAACATATTGTGAAGAAGATGAATTTTGCAATATGAAATACTACCTTGTGACACTTTTTAGGTGGAATAGTAGTCAGAACTACCTCTAGTATTCTGTAGAGATGAACCCCTAGAGAAACAATGACACTTTGAGGTCGAGACTCATAAACAGCATGGCGCTTCTACATATATGGTTGGCCCAAGAGAACATCACAGACATCTAGTGGGGCAACATCACATAATACCTCATCCTTGAAGCGTTGGATGTCGTATGACAATCGACATTGTTGGCTAACACAGAGATCTCGTCCTTGGTGAAGCCACTCGATGTTGTATGGTTGTGGGTGTGGTGTTGTCGACAATCCAAACTATTTGACGACCTCCGCTGAGATGAGGTTATTTTGGCTTCCGCTATCAACAATAAAATGCAGTGGGGTCCACTTCACAGACATATGTGAATGAAAAAGGTGCTCCCTCTCTTCAGAATCTGTTGGTTCTTCTATTAAATTGTTGCGGTCGCGACAATAGAAGTGGGGTCTACGTCAATGATTAGTCCTTTACCAGTATTTTCAAAATCAGATTCTGAATCAGGGTTCGGCTCCTTGTCTTTGGTCTCGGCCACCAATTATTGTTTTGAGTGACAGACATCGGTGTTGTGTTAGGGGCTTTTGTGGAAATCGCACCATTTTTCAGTGTCCCTCTTTGTCTTCTCATGACCCTTCTTTTCCTATGGCTTGGACTGGTTTTCGGGAGACTATTTGTTAGGGATGTCTTTGTCATACTTTGGATGTTACAGATTTGCAAACCCGAACAACCATTTGTTCTGGTGCCTAAATTTATGCTCAATTTTAACAGCATATCGATAGGCAACACCAAGTAATGAGATGTCCAGAAAACTCATTTCAGTTTGGATGTATCTATATATATCCCCACGATATTTCAGAGCCAAATGGTGTTTGGAGTCTTTTATACCTAGCTTGGTGCGCAAGGTATGGAATGTATTGGTGAACTCCGGAACTACTTGGTCCCTCTCTCACTGTAGTGTGGTCCATCTCATGTACTGATCCTCATAGTTTCCAACAAGGTAATATTGTTCCTTTACCCCATCCACAAAAAAATCCCAAGTTGGATCGGCCCCATATATTCCAGACTCCTCTCTGGAGCTCTGCTCCGAGTAATTTTCCCACAAATGTTTGACATGGGGGAGAGTCGTAAGGAGCACGAAGATGATCTTTTCTCTGTTGTAAAAATTGCGAACAGATAAATAACCTTCTAACAAATTTAACCATTTATCTAGGGCATCCGCATCTATCTGACCTTCAAATATAGGAATATCAAAATTGACCTGTACCTTAAAAGGTGAGGTGCCTCCAAAGTGGTTGCTTGATGAAGATGCACTTGATGCTATTGGGAGGCGTTGAAGGATGTGGGAACAATTCTCCATCAGTCCATCCCTCTATCGCATGAGAGCTTGCTCAAGCAACAGACTTATAGGATCGTCTGCTTTGTCGTTTTCTTTTCTTCCGCCATTGAGGGTTTCTTGGGAGATATAATAAAGAAATGCAGAGAGATATCGCAGATATTCAATAATATAACAGAAATGTATCAGAGATGCAACCATAAACATAGATATACAATAATACATGATTTCTATTAATGAAATAAATGTGCAAAGACTGTAAAAATACAGAGTGAAAGACTCGCTAGAATGGTGGCATCTTATCTCTGAGAAGAGATGTGATGGCTACTTGCATTCACAAGAAGATGATTACAATGAGGCTCTGAAGGCCTTTTAACAATAAACGGGAATGCCAAAAACCCTTGACATTGAGAGAGTGTTTGTTAGGGTTGTCTTTGTCATACTTTGGTTGTTACGGATTTGTAGACCCGAACTCCCATTTGTTCTAGTGCCTAAATTTCTTCTTGATTTTAACAACATATCGATAGGCAACACTGAGTAATGAGATGTCCAGAAAATTCATTTCGTTTTGGATGTATCTGTGTAGAGCCCCATGGTATTTCAAAACCAAATGTCATTCAGAGTCTTTGATACCCAGCTTGGTGTGCAAGGTATGGAATGTATTGGTGAACATCGGAACTTCTTGACCCCTCTCTTGCCACAGTGTGGTCCATCTCATGTATTGGTCCTCATAGTTTCCAACAGGGTAATACTATTTCTTTACCGCATCCACAAAAATTTCCCAAGTGGGATCGGCCCCATATATTCCAGACTCCGCTGTGGAGCTCTGCTCCCAGTAATTGTCCCACAAATTTTTGACATGGGGGAGAGTCATAAGCAGCACGAAGATGATATTTTCTCTGTCTAAAAAATTGTGAACAGAGGAATAACCTTCTAACAGATTTAACCATTTGTCTAGGGCATCTGCATCTATCTGACCTTCAAATATAGGAATATCAAAATTGACTTGTACCTTAAAAGGCGAGGTGCCTCCAAAGTGGCTGCTTGATGAAGATGTGCCTGATGCTATCAGGAGGCATTGAAGGATTTGGGAAAAATTCTCCATCAATTCATCCCTCTATCGCGTGAGAGCTTGCTCAAGCAACAGACTTATAGGATCATCTGCTCCATCGTTTTTCTTTTCTTCCATCGTTGAGGGTTTCTTGGGTGTGCGAGAGAGATTTTTCTCAAGAGAGACAAGCTCAAGACTCAAATTTCTATACTCAGACCTCGTCAGGGACATGCACTGAAAAAATGATCAAGAAGAACCTGCTCTGATACCACTGATCCAAATTATTTTCAGCACAAAATGAGAGTGGAGATATAATAAAGAAATGCAGAGAGATATCGCAGATATTCAATAATATAATGGAAATGTATCAGAGATGCAACCATAAACACAGATATACAATAATACATTATTTCTATTAATGAAATAAATGTCCAGAGACTGTAAAAATACAGAGTGAAAGACTCGCTAGAATGGTGGCAACTTATCTCTGAGAAGAGATGTGACGGCTACTCGCATTCACAAGAAGATGATTACAATGACGCTCTGAAGGCCTTTTTACAATAAACAGGAATGCCAAAAACCCTTAACATCCAAAAACCTAACCGTAGGAGATGAAGCGCCAAAAGTCATGTGGGCCCCGTTTGGGTAAGTTAGTACAATAACTTCCCGGGGCCGTAATTTTTTCATACGATCTCTATTTTAGGCATGCGATAACCCGTTGGAATAGTATCATCGAGGAGATTCATTTTGGAGCCTCAATCATTCCATAGGAAATCATTGAGTTGGGACAATCCAAAAAAACATTCTTTTAGGTCCTCAAAATGCCCCCGGAAGTTAAAAACTGCTAAAAATAGTAAATTGCCAAAATTGCCAGAAAATTGTTTTGAGCCAGTCGGAAGAGGTGGGTGGCCATCAATATCAACCTAGATCATAGAGAATATCTTCCCGAATTTTGTTCTTGGTGTCACTATAGTAGTCAAGCGGTCGATCGGTTTATCTATGGAGGGATTCAGGAGATCTAGGTTGATCCGTATACAGGTGATGTTTAATGCGCTACCACTTGAAGGGGTACCAACAGGGGTTATAAGGGTGGCCAACATATGTGTGCTTAAGTATCACTTGTATTTCCTGCGTGTATGACTCTTCGACCGCCTATTTATGCGTGTAACAACAAATCTCTGTAGCTTTAAGACATCAGAATACATCTCGACTTTGAAAAAATTAACCCACAATTTTCCGCCTAGAAAAGTGCTCTGATACCACTTGTAGTAATCCAGATATAAAATAGTACACAAAACATAAATATTTTAGCTAAAAATGGCAGAACAACAATGATATAACTAGAACAACACCAGACTAATACCAAAATAACACCAAAAAGAGCACCTTGATTAGTAATAGCAATGTTCACTTGCCTCTTCGAGGGGGCAACCTACAACAAAGCATATCTCTATTACAATAATATCCAAGGCAAAACTTCTCATACCCTCGACTCTTATTTATACTAAATATGTCTATCCAAAAGAACAATCTAAAGGAAGATCCTTCTAGAAGTGGAAGCTTCTATTAGGTCTTCTTACATTTGACTTATTCTTCCTTATTGCTAGGCCTTATTAACATTGACATTTATTACATGGAAATATACTATTCTAGATAAGGGAGGTTAGGTCCCTAACATATAGAGTTGGTGTTTCTTGAGAATATCACCATCCACCTTTCTTTTAGCTCAATACCATTGGATTCTAATTTCTTATGATACATGTTTTTAGCTTTTAACTAGATATTTTTCTAGACCTTTAATGAATGTAATGGCTCTTTTAGGACCCTATATTCAATATTTTGAAGCAATTAGCATGACTTGAAGGTGATTAATGATGAATGACCCATTGGGGAATATTTTGGGAAATCTAGTTAACACATGTAAAAAAAATGTAATTTTGTTATTTATAATGAAATTATGATTTTATTTATTTATTTATCGAAAATGGATCTGAAACGATTAAGCATCAATATTGTACATCAATCTTGTACATCAATTATGGTACATAACAAACTAAGAGGGTTCTATAAAACTACATTTACATATAATACTCTATAACAACTATTTCCACATATTCATTAAAAAGGGTTGAATATGACAAATAAATAATGTTTTGAAATAATTTTATATAAGTTTCATTATACTATGTTTGATATAAGATAATGACCCTTTTAATAATAAAATAAGGCATTTATTATAGGATAAGTATGTTTCTTTTTCTAACCTTTTT
>SNQJ01S0149629.1:0-16526 GCA_010110895.2 Picea sitchensis | reverse complement strand
ATTATATATATATATATATATATATAATTCATTATGAGAATGACTATCCTCTCATAAACTAACTTTTTATTTTAAATTGGTAGATGCATAAAACATATATGTTCATAATAAAAAATTATTTAATTGAAATAATTTAATCGTAAAATAATTTTAATATGATTACTTTTCAATCTTTAAAATAAAATATTTTTTAATATAATTACTTTCTATTTTTTTACTATATTTTAAAATTAATTTAAAAAAAATAATCAATCTTTTCATTTTTAGTCCAGTCATAAGTGTGTACATGATACATAAATCTTATTGTACAATGACCTCCTCCAACTTGAGTTCGAACATCGGTGGACACCCATGACTTACATAGCAGATTATTGTTGGGGCCACAACTATTCGAAAACTTGTTTTTAAATGTCAACATAATGAATGAGATTAGGTACAAAACCAAAAAATGCACTGGTACAAAATTCTATTAATGAGATTGGGTCCAAAACCAATAAATACAACTGTCAACATAATTGTTACCCAACTTTATTAATGAAACTGGGTCGAAAACATAGCACAAAATACAATTATCAAATTGTCCAAAATACAACTATCAATATAATTGTTACCTAACTTTATTAATGAAACTGGGTCCAAAACATATCACATAATACAATTATCAAAAGGTCCAAAATAATAGTACAAAATACAGCGATCAATGATTTTGATGGGTTAGCTAGCTCAAAATTTCAAATTTACCTTGTTTATCAATTGCAAATGTGATGAAAGGTATTTGTTTTCCATGTATGTTATTTTAAGTTTTATGCAGATTTATAAGTGTGAATTTTTTTTTATGTTGTTATATGTTAATTTCACCATCATAAATTTTCATGCTCACTATATTTTGACTATACAATTTTCTATGATAAAATGTGTTGTCCTTTGACATGCATAACACATTGTGTACAGTGTTATGTATGGATCGAAAGCAAAAGCAACGAGATTCGAGCTTTTGAAGATAGAAATCAAATAGAACTTGTGAATATCAATACTCAACCATTTCAGCTATCCCATTTTATATACACTTGTTTATGGTGTGAATAATAAAACAGTGAAATGCAATTTTTTTTTTGTATTTTTGTTCTGTCTTTGCATGTTGTGGTTAAATTTTTTGCCCATTTTTAATAATTTCACACAGATACAGAGAATGTGTGGTTCTCTATGTAGTTATAAGATATTAGGTTGTGTATATATAGGAAGAGAGTGGACATTCCTTTGCTATTAATTTTAACTTTCTTTCTTCTAGTATTTTCATTTATGTATATCCTTGTATAGCTTAATAGTAGCTTCTCTATTTAATAAAGTTTTAGTTTCTCCATTACTTCCCAAAGTTTTATTCAAAACAATACTATTGATTTGATAAATACCATTACCATTAGGTAAAAACCATTTTTACAAAGAGCTTGACTATTTATTTTGAACATGTACTTATCTTCCTCTCTAAAATTAGATCAAAGAATGATTTAATAATTTCTTCTTTGTTGAGAATAAATATCGTTTTGTTAATTTACTCATAAATTACGCATGAAAGTTTCTCCATTTAAATTATTATTTGAACAATATAATAAATGGAAATGGAAACAAAATAACAATATAATATAATTTTGCATGATAAGCCCTGCTCTATGTCTTCTTTTCTCCACAACGATTTGATTTCATGACCATGAGCATGACAAATGCAATTTCTCCCTCAAATATAATTGTAGGGTTTGTATTTGTTTTGGAAATTATAACTATCGATCACATGGATTATTATTATGAGTATGGCTCACATGTTGCAGCTAACTAAAAACCCTAACGTGAGATCGTTGCCTAAAAGAGTAGAGCAAGATTACAATTGATTAAAATATTTCAAATGTTGATGCATACAATCTAAAGCTTAAAACAACCCACAATCCACAAAACAAGAAAATTGATAACTCAGAAAATAGAAAAATCAATGGCCATGTTAGAGATTTGGCCATGGCAACAAACCTGGTCTATTGCAGAAATGATGGAGCCAATCACAGTGGCCACCAATTTACCAGGAGATCTGTTGCACCCAAAAATGTTTATCTCAATGCCCCTCAAATCCACATAAACCTTACGCCACCTCCTCACATTGATATCTCCCTTAGCGACCACCACTGGATACATGCAGCAGAGAGAAATCACTGATATCTCCCCCAGTAGCAGAGAGCAAGCACCAATATCTCCCTCGGGCCTCCGTCGCCACTGGATATTAGCAATAGATAGCATGATTATAACCCATCGGTATTTCGCGCGATCTGGCATTCATTTGTTTATCTAAATTTTGGTGACGTGGAAGTGCAGTAGCAGTGACTCATTTTCTTTTATACAACTACCTCCCTGTAGGATGTTTTTGGAAGCATACCAAGGTGGAAAGCAAGGCGATTTTGGGAAAGAAGGCATGCACAAGGAAAGCGACAACTAGAAGGAAGAACAACACGCACACATCCATGGAAGACCTAACAACGTTAGGGTTAGGGTTTTGGTAATGTATTGTAATGGCTGAAGAGCCAAAAACGTATAAATATAGATACTAAGGTATAATAAGGAGTGTTTATTATTTTAGAGAGTAGTCGTTATTGTGGAGGGAAGCATTGTAACGAGTCGATATGTAATATTTTGTTGTATGACCTACTTTTGTAAGTTTTCAAGCTCGAGAGGCTAGAGGAGGGTAGATCTTGAGCGTTAGATCGCAGGTTGAGGAGCTTGGTGTGATTTAGTCCGCCTCATACCAAATCTCGACCCGACAAAGGAGAATTGTAAAGCTCACGACATTGTAATAAAAAAATGACGATAATAAAAGAGCCAAGATACAAATATTTGTGGGCGTAGCCCAGGAGGGGGTGATACACAGTAACATCTGTGTTATGTGATGCATGTGTTTCTTTATTGCCTTCAATAGTCATTGATATGATTAATGACTGAGTTGTTACTTTTCCTGTTTAATCGTGAATAACAATATATTGAGTTAATAAGTTACAGTAGCACTCCCAATACGTACTTATCAGATCTCTCACTCAATTCTACGTTGTAGACACCTAAGTATTTGTAGCCCCCCATTAAAGCTATCTCGGGTGAGACTGTGCATTGCACTCTATGCATTGTGTTGCCTTCTGGTTTACCAGGAGGGCTGATAGTTTTAGAGGCTTTGTTGGAAACCCAAACAGACATGAACCATGGGTCAATCATTACAAACTCAGATAGGATTAATACCTAACTAACCAAAATCTGTGTATAACCCAGGACTTAGCCCTATATTATATGGTGATAACCCTATAACACACATACCGATTAGAGATTTTGACGGGTAATCGACACGGTTACATATCAATTTGATAGGTGGGTAATTTTGATGCAATTCAGCAATGAAGTGTGGTTTATATAGCAATGTGTGAAATACGGGTTGCGAGACAAAATACGGGCTATAGCCCATCAAATTCTATGCCTGAATACAACTATAAAATTTAAAATACAAAAACTACTCTCATGCAATTATTATCGGCATTATTATTATTGCATCTAGAGGTGTTGGTAAACGTGTATTTCCACGGGATTTGAACCAATGACTAGATGGGGACTAAAGTCCACATTGGTCAACTACCCTACTACGTGGAGCTTAATAAACATATATTGTTAAAGGAAAATATATGATGAAGACATATTAACAATGGAAATTAGACAATGATAAATATTACCAAACCTAGTTCTAATTTTCAAAGCAATTACATGTGAGTATAACCAACATAACGCTATCTTAAGTCTTGACCCTTGAGATGAAATTTTTTTCTCAATTTTTTTCCATCTAAAAAATATTTTCACCTTAGTGGATTTAATCCCTATATATTTATCCACTGCATGGGGTGTTATTATGACAATAATATCGATATGACATCTAGCATCTATCCATGATTTTTGACACTTGGTTCTCCTCACTCTTCTCAAGGTTGATGGATGGCATGGGATATATTCTTCAGGGAGGGTGTATTTAAAAGCAATTCATTCTAAATCGTATAATGGAGGATACATTTTGGAGGATTGGTACAAGAGTCATGAATGGTTGTTGCAGTTAGTTGAAGGTTGCAGTTAATATGAGAGATAGTTATGAGTACACCCTCGAAGTTCACAAGACCTCAAGGTGGATGGAGAAAATAAAAATTAGAGATAGTAGGGGATCCATTGTTGTCTCCATTGTGAATCTCCTCTAGTTAAAATTAATACATATTAGTTTTGCCTACTTACTCAGGTTCCTTCTCCTCACTAACATGCCTCATGAAAGGGACAAGATGCATAGAGGAAGTGGGGATTTTCACAGTTTTGGCATAAGACGGAGAAGTTATTCCCTAATGGACAATGATATGTTGAAAGTGAACACCAACAGTTGGATCTGAATGTAGTGAGGCAAGGGTAGACAAACATCCAGGATGATGCTGAGTCTTGGGGTTGCATAGTGGAATGGGAAGAATGGCCACAGAAAACAGTCACTAATAAGGTTAATGTGCTTCAAGAAATTGATGTGAAATCAGTTGAGGACCAGCTTAATGTAACTCTGCTTCTGGGCGAAGGTGCAAGTACCCAATTCCACGAGGAAGGTGAAGGCTCCAATATGCAAGATGACTAAGATAGTACCGCTCGGTTTTCTGAAGATCACTTACAACTTATCTTTGAGCTACGAAGTGAAATGGAAAACTAGAAGTTTTTCCAAGAAACCATGGAGAGGAAAATTGATCTGTTGTTTGAAATCTTCTCAAATCCCCTGAATCATCGACATAATCAGGAGTGGGTCCACCATGGAATCATTACCCCTGACTGACCAAGTACATCCAAAGGCAATTGTGAGGGAAACTAATTTGTCGATTGAAACTCCTTCTTGGCCAAGTTATTTTCTATGTCTATATGCATGTTCTCTCTAGTTATAGTTGTTTACTTGTTATGGTGCTCTCTGGTTCTAAGTTTTTTCTATCTAAAGACGTATTGTATAATGAGTTCAAATTTTCGCCACCTGGGAATGTTTCTTCATACAGTAAGATCTTGGAACTTGGGATGGTTTCCTTTATTGTCATCCCAAGCAACAGGATCTCATGAATGTAATCTGATTTTTGGCAATAGAAGGTAACACGCTATGCTATCTTACCAAAAAAATCCGTATCTATACATTATAGATCCGAGGTTAATATTGAGTTATACTAATTTTAACCTAATTCTATCACTTAACATAAAACACAAAGAAATTAAAAATATCGAATTTAAATTTCATAGATAAACGCATTGGATGAGTCAAATTAAAAGGAAAAATGGTATTTTTGTAAAAAGTAATATATATAGTTGCCAATACAACCAAGAGATGTTATTTCTCTAAAGATACTATACTCGATATGGGATGTATGGCTCTCATGGTTAGATATCTTCCAAAGCCTCACAAAGAAATTAATGTAGGCTTGGATGAGGGTAGGGTTTAATTATTCGCAAGGTTGTATATATGTTATTAGAAAGTTGACAAGTGTTTGGTGCGATGGATTGGTTAAAAAGTGTATAGCAAGTCAAATTCTCTAGAGACTTGTGGTGGCCTAATAAACAAAAAATGAATATTGTTTTTACACTAATAAGACACATGGTTTTCCCAATATTTTCAAAGCAAGTTCGTGGTTGGCCATGAATAACATAAAGGCTTGTGTGGTGTAAGTTGCTGATCAAACCCTCAAAAGATCATGGGATGTTCTTGAACATGTATAATGTTTAGTATTTTCATTTTTTTAGGTGAATATTTTTGTTTTGTTTTCATAATTTATTAAGTTATAAAAACCAATAAAGAATTAGAGAAAATTCTCTCTAATATTTTCAAATATAAAAATATAAAATTAAAAAACAAATCCATTAACTGTTTATACATTGATTTAATAAACAATGAACTTTGGTGGTTGTTATTAACTTAAAACATCTTAGAGAAAATCATAAAGTTTCTATGGTTACAATGTATATTAGTAATGACGATAAAACTAAATAACTTGTTTTCTATGTTATTACATAGTCATCTAAGGAAGGATAATACCATATTCTATTTAACGAAAAAGTCTCTTGGAAGGTAGAAGTGTCTTGGGGGCGAAATGGAGAAACAGTCAAATATCTTGGCACGCTACAACCACTTCCAATTCCACCTGCTATTTGGCTGGATATATCTATGGATTTTATTATAGGCTTACCTAAATCGGGCAATAACTTAGTCATCATGGTGGTAGTTGATCGTCTTTCCAAGTATTATCATTTATGTTCTCTTCAACACCCATTTACAACATCCACTATGGCTCAACTTTTCATGGATAAGGTCTTCAATCTTCATGGCATGCTGCATTCTATTGTTTATGATCATGACCCAACTTTCGCTGACAATTTTTGGCAAGAACTGTTCAAGATCCAAGGCACCCAATTGCATCTCAGCATAGCTTGTCATCCCCAGACTGATGGTCAAATTGAAGTGGTCAACAAGTGTTTGGAAACATATTTGAGGTGTTTTTCATCGGAAAGGCAAACTTAGTGGGCTCAATGGTTACCACTAGCTGAATGGTGGTACAACACTTCTTACCATACAACTACTTGCATGAATCCTTTTGAAGCAGTATATGGACAAAAGAAACCTTCAATTCTCTCATATTTTCCAGGTGTCTCTAAGGTCCTGGCATTTGACCAAATGTTTATAGTTCTAGAGGCTATTCTTCATACAATCAAAGAGAATTTGGTCATGGCCAAGAATCACATGAAACAACAAGTAGATCAAGGTCGCTCTAAATGTCAATTTGCGGAAGGGGATTAGGTGTTTCTTCGACTGCAAACTTACAAGAAAAATTCCCTCAAGGTTGACCATTGTCAGAAACTGGCACCCAAATTTTATGGTCCTTATATTGTTCTCAAGAAGGTGGGATAGGTGGCCTATCAGTTAGATTTTCCCATTTATTCTAAGCTCCATCCTATTTTTCATGTTTCCTACTTAAATAAGGTGATTGGAGCTAAGTGCCAAACTCGGACCAACCTTCTCGAGTTGGACAAAGAAGGCTCCATTTGGCTACATCCACAAGTAGTTTTGGACCAGTGTGAGTGTCGTCTGTGCCAGAAAACCATCAAGGAAGTGTTAGTCTAGTGGAAAGATACGACTCCAGCAGATGCCACTTGGGAACCAGCTACTATTCTGCAACAATTTTCTCATCTCAAGCCTTGATGAAAAGGATGTTTTTAAGGGGGAGGACATGTTAGGGACCTAACCCCTCACGTAGGTAGAATAATATATTTCCATGTAACAAAGGTCGATATTAATAAGGCCTAGCAATAAGGAAGAATAAGTCCAATGTAAGAAGACCTAATAGAACTTTTCTCTTCCAGAAGGATCTTCCTCTAGATTGTTATTTTGATAGACATATTTAGTATAAATAGGAGTCGAGGGTATGAGAAATTTTGTCTTGGATATTATTTTAATAGATCTCTTCTCTATTGCAGCTTTTCCCCTCGAAGAGGAAAGTGAACATTGCTCTCAGTAATCAAAGTAGTCTTTCTGGTGTTATTCCGGTATCATTTTGGTATTATTGTGGTGTTGTTATGGTTATATTGTTGTTCATCTGCCATTTCTAGCTATTTATTTTTGTTCTCCATACTTTTTTATATCTGGAATATTACATAATGAAAGAGCCTACCCATTTGAGAGCAGCACCCAGTGACATAGTCCACTAGGGATGAACTCTATTATCAATTGTTTGTGTTCAGATCCGATGCTTATATCTCTTCATTTTTGAGTTTTCCCTTCTTTAATGGTGCACATTAATTTATGCTCATTTAATGCAATTATTTATAAGTCACGATGAAAAGATCTTGGATCATCAAGGTTGAGCTATGTTGGTGTCAACTATTCTGTGATCTTTGAGGTGTCTAATAATGGTGAAAAATATGGTCGAAGGAGGTTCACATTGAACACTTGGTGCAAGCCAAGGAAGGGTGGAGTGTTGAGCTCAAAAGAATTGCTACCCACAACCTTGGTGATAGTGTAAGGCCCATAGTGAAGTGAGTGGAGCTTCTGATGGGGCCCTGTAAGGTGCTCTTTCTACAAATGTAACCAAACCTTGTCTCCCATCTGAAAATGTTTTTTTGCCTTGGGAAACATGACACCTTCCTCGAGAAACGTGTCATGTATTTAGGTGGTTTTTCAACACATGGTTTTTTGCCAATGGTTTTTCTATTTCAGGTTAAGGAATTAGTTTTTTGGACTAATCCAGGTCATTGGGTTAGGGTTTTGGATGTCGTTGGCTCCTATATCTATTTTTTATTGTAAACATTGTAAAACAAATGAATGAATATAGAACATGTTGGTTTTCCCGGTTTGGGTTTCCAGGGAAAACATCTATGTGTGATGTTTGTATTTGCCATTGTATATTTTTTGTTCTTTTTTTTAATATTTGTTTGCAATAGATATTGTACAATCTTATAATTTACAGGAAGACTCTCATCACATGTACGTGGATGCTTAGAGTTGTACATGTGCAGGATGTGCACAATCATCTGATTTATGACCTTTGTCTGGCCATCGGTTTGGGAGTGGAAAGAAGTGGATTTAGTGAGCTTCGTGTCCAACATTGACCAGAGACTCAACCAAAATGTGATGAGGAACCTTTTTTCCTAATATGAGGTGATGATCTATAGTATCCCAAAATGGACCCACACCTTTTCGAAGAAGAACTTGGCAATATTTGTCGCTATGATGCTCTTCTTCAAGGTTGTGATAATGTCCATGCTCGAAAACCGATCAACCACCACAAATACACAATCATTGTCGTGCTTGGTGGAAGGAAGGCCAAACATGTAATCCATCGATATGGATTCCCAAGGCCTCTCTGAAGTAGGAAGTGGGGTGTATAATCCTTGCTTGTTGATGGTGGGCATGGAAATCGCATAGGCAATGAAAGATCTGATATACTTGTTGACTTCTTGTTGAAGTTTTGGCCAATAAAAATGTTTCTGTAGAACAACGAAAATTTTCTCCACGCCAAAATGTCATGCCATCTAACTGTAGTGAGCCTCCCAAATCATCTTTGCATGCTCACTTGTGGGAACACAGAGGTGGCCCAGATGGCATAACAGTCCATCCTAGATGTGAAAATCGGTGACATTCGCTCCTGTACCCAAGAGCTGATAGGTGGTGGCGAAGTCAAGGTCACACTGATAAAGTTGGGGCCACTTAGATACCTCATGCCTGCAGGAATGGAGCATTGTGGTGAGTGCAGCAACAGGAGGGCGATTGAGGTAATCAATGACATGATTTGTGCTCCACTTTTTATACTTGATGTTGAGATGGAACTGTTCCAGGTATGTGGACTACTTTTGATGGCAATCATTTTGCAAATTCTCTTGTGTCTATATGAAATGCGGAGGCTTGTGATCAGTGTGAATGATTGTCTCCTTTCCCAGAATGTAATGGTTCCATTGATGGAAGACTTGCAAAACGGAATACATTTCTTTGTCATAGGTGGGGTATTTCCATACAGTATCTGAGAGTGTCTCACTATGGTATGCTACTGGATGACCATGCTAAGTGAAAACTGCGCCAGCAGCATAGTCAAAGGCATCAATATCAATCTTGAACAATTGTTGCAGATCACGTAAGGAGAGTACTGGAGCTGAGCACAAGTGATGCTTCATATCATCAAATGCTCATTGTTGTTCTTTCCCCCATGTGAAATTTTCATTTCCACCACCCTTGGTTACATGGCTGAGGGCCCATGTAATATGGGAGAATCCCAACACGAACTTCTAATAGAAGTTGGAAAGTACCAAGAAGATCTAAAGCTCGATTAGTGTGGTCGGGGTTGGCTAGTCACGAAGGACTTGGATCTTAGCTGGATCCACATGTACCCCATGATCATCAACAATGTATCCCAAGTATTGGACCCTATTCATGCCAAAGGATCCTTTTTACAAGTTGACATATAGCTTGTGCTACCATAGAGTGCCCAAAACCTGTTGAATATGTTGCATGTGCTCCTCCCAAGTTCTAATGAATATGAGGATGTCATCTATATATACCAACACAAAAGAGTTTTTGAAGGGTCTCAATACATCATCCATCAATCTCATGAAAGTTGTTGGTGCATTTCTTAAGAAAAAGGGCATGACCAACCATTCTAAGAGACCTTCTTTAGATTTGAAAGTTTTCTTCCATACATCAATTTCTTTGATGAGAACTTGGTGGTAGAGAGACTTTAGGTCAATCTTGTTGAAGAACTTTTCCCCTTTGAGTTGGTCAAGAAGGTCGTCAATTCGGGGAATTGGGTACCAATTCCTAACTATGATTTTGTTTAGTGCTCTATAATCAGTACAGAGCCACCATGTCTCGTATTTCTTCTGCACCGACACAATCGAGCTTCCACAATAGGAGGAGATGGGTTGGATGTGCCCCTTTTTAAGAAACTCTTGGATTTGGTGCTTGATTTCATCATTTTCCATCAACGAACGATGATAGAATGGTCCATTAGGCAGTGGGGCATCGTGGTTTAGATCAATTGGATGCTTGACATGGCATTGTGTCGGTACCCTAGTGGGTGGCAAACTTTTTCTTACTGTGAGTACGAATCACAAAGAAGACGAACTTCACATTCTGTGAAATGACCTTACTGCATTTCTTAGTAGAGATTAAAGAAATAGCGGTAGGCAACACTATCTCTAGTATCATGTACAATTGTCTACCTAAAGTAATAATAACACTGCGGGGTCTAGACTCATACACAACATGTCCCTTCCACAAATATGGTTGGCCTAAAAGAACATCACAAACTTCAAGGGGAGAAATATCACACAATACCTCATCTTTAAAGGGCTTGATGTTGTACGGCAGAAGACACTATTGGATGACGTGGAGATCTCGTCCTTGGCAAAGCCAGTCAACGGTTTAGGGTTGCGGGTGTGGTGTTATCAGCAGGTCCAGCCGCTTGATGACCTCTACTAAAATCAAGTTCTTCTCACTATTTCTATCAACAATGAAATGCAACGGAGTTCCCTTTACCCACATATGTGACTGAAAGAGGTGTTCCTCGCGCAACATTTTAAAAGGATATCCTACTCCATCATCTTTCTTCTCATCCCCCAAGGGTAGTTGTTGGGCTTGGCATGGCTGATATTGAAAAGGATCGATTGGTTTGATTCCCAACTTCTTGTATCCAGATCTTGTTGGGGACATGCACAAAGAAAAATAAATGAAGAGCAGACCGCTCTAATACCACTAATCCATATTTATGAAGGAAACAAAAGAAATAACAGACTAAATACAATAACACAAAGATATGGAGAACAACAACAAATATCCAATGAACAATAACTTCTATTGAATAAATAAAATAGGTGGAAACTGTAAAACTACAGAACTAGAAACATCTTGCTCGAGTGGTGGTAGCTATCTCTATGAAGAGATGTGGCTTGCTATGTGCATTTGTCTGAGTAGAATGATTACAATGAGGCTGCAGAGGCCTTTTTAACATTACTCATGAATGCCAAAACCCTAGACATCCAAAAACCTAACCCTAGGAGATGAAATGCCAAAAGTTATGTGGGCCCTGATGGGTAAGTTGGTACCTCAACTTCCCATGGTCGTAACTTTTGCAAACAAACTTTGTTTTGGGCACGTGATAGCCCATTAGAAAGGTTTTTTTGATAACTACACATTGTGCTATAAAAATATGACTACATCTACAGTTTGACTGTGGCACACCCAAAAAACACTATTTAGGTCCCCAAAACGATGCTAAGAGTACAAAAAGATGTGTTGACATAAAAACTTCAAAAATAACCCAGTTGGATTAGGTGGTCAGCCACCAATCTCCACCTAGAAACTGTGTAGGACTTCAAACAACCCCGGAAGTGTAGAACCCACAATTACAAAGGATTACAAAAGAACGTGTTGAGCTAAAAATTGTCAAGAGGAGCTAGTTGGAATAGGTGGGTGGCCACCAATATACACCTAGATCATCCTCAAGGCTGAAGTTGAGGAAATTGTTTTATAATTGTTGAAGTTTCCCATGTCGCATATTCTGGTTGTATATATTTCCATTGGATCAATACTTCCTTGATTGTACATTGGTGCAAATGACTCTCTCTAGTATCCAATACTACTTCAGGATGGAGCCAAATGGAACCTTCTTCATCAAATTTAGGTAGCTTGGTTTGTACTTTTAAACTTTATCCCACAACCTTCTTCAAATAGGACATGTGAAATACTGGACGAATCTTGGAGTGTGTTGGGAAATCCAACTTGTAGGTAACCTAACTAATGCGTTGGATGATCTGATAGGGACCATAGAACTTGAGAGCTAGCTTCTAGGAAGAATTATCTTTGAGTGATGCCTGTTTATAAGGTTGCAGACAAAGAAACACTTGATCCCCTTCGGTGAAAGAACATTTAGATATATGTTGATCAACTTGTTGTTTCACTCGATTTTGTGTCATGACCAAGTTGTCCTTGAGGTTATGTATAATGGCTTCACTATTGTGCATAATTCTATCTACTGCATGAACCTTGGAGGTGCTTGGTACATATGATGCCACTAACAGGGAGTTTTGGCCATAAGTCGCTTCATATGGTGTCATTTTGGTAGCTCCATAAGAAGTGGTGTTATACCACAATTTGGCAAGGGGAAGCCATTATGCCCATTGGTGTGACTTTTTAGAAGCAAATCATCTCAAATAGGTTTCTAAGCATGTGTTGAACACTTCTATTTGACCATCTATTTGAGGACGATATGCAATGCTCATATTCGACTATGTGCCTTGAAGTTTAAATAGCACCTGCCAAGACAATGAAAGTGGGAATACCGTGAAGCTTAAATATCTCCTCCATGAATGCCTAAGCCACTGAGGAAGGAGTGAAAGGATGAGCTAGGGAACAAAAAAGAGCATCATTTGAAAGACGATAAAAAAACCCCATGGTGATTGATTTGTTGCCCGCTTTTGGGAGTCCCATAATAAAATCCATTGAAATGTATGTCCAAATATGTGTTGGTATTGATAGTGGTTGCAATGTCCCTAGTATCTTCAATGTCTCTCCCTTTTTTCTTTGGCAAGAATCATAGGATGCTACAAAATATTGGATATCTGTTTTCATGCCATCCTAGAAGAATGAATGCTTATTTATTTCATAGGTTTTATGAAATCCAGAGTGATCTGTTATCGATGATGAATGTATCTCATCCAAGACTAGTTATTTTAGGGCCGAATTGTTCTCCATAATGTTGGAAAAGTAATCCGTTAGGGTTACGAAGTTAATGGAACACTGTGCCATTTAATAATTGATTTCCTTCAGGTTAAACTTAACCTAAAGTAACAAGCGAGTGTGTTCTCTCTATCATCATTCACACTATCTTCCCATGTAGTTCGTCTATCCAATAGAAATTTGAAACCTCAACTATTACCACTCACTTCATTTTATTGGTTCTCCATACGAGACATGAGCTGGAAGGGTGCCACAACATCGACCATTATATCAAAGATCTCCAAAATTGGGTTTTGATGATTAAAGGATAGGGTTGTTAGGGTTTCTCTATGAATTTTAGCACTCTGGTTATTATGAAATGGTTACAAACCTAGGGTCAACAACAGGATCTTTGAATACAATATTATGATAGTCGTAATGGAACCATAACCAGAGAAAGAATAAAACATCTACATGATTAAAAGAATGAGGGACAAATAAAGATGTGTTTTGTAGTTTAGAGTGTAAGTCATTCACTCCATGATTGGGGGCATTAAACAAGTGAACAACAAATGGTCAAAATCTAATACCATTGCATTCACAACGTCGTCATGGGCATTGAACGACTCTCTGCATTTATCTTCATTCCTGATTGGGCATATCTAATTCGGCTTCTTGGTGCAATGGAAGAGCCAATTCCATTGGCTTATAATCAAGAATAGACATCATGGCATAGTTGTCTCTGATAAGATGATAAATACTTGCATCACTTTTAGATGCATGTTTTAGATTTGCAGGAGGCGCGGTTGCGTGGCAATAGATCTTGTTTGTTATGTTTTTTGTTTCTGTCCCAAGGGTTAGGGTATGCAGGGTGTCTACATACAAGGGTTTTCCCTGTGCTATAGCTCTCTGATATACGTGTGTGGTCCAATAGTAGTACTCGTCCCAATATCTCGGGGCACCAACTAAGGAGGCTAGATCGTGTCCTTAGGTACTAGAGTGATCTGTATTATTTTCAACATGAAATGAGAGTGGAGATATAATAAAGAAATGCAGAGAGATATTGTAGATATTCAATAATATAATGGAAATGTATCAGAGATGAAAAAATAAACACAAATATATAGTAATACATGATTTATATTCATGAAATAAATGTACAGAGACTGTAAAAATACAGAGTGAAAGACTCGCTAGAATGGTGGTAGCTTATCTCCAAGAAGAGATGTGACGGCTACTCACATTTGCAAGAAGATTATTACAATGAGGCTCTGAAGGCATTTTTAAAATAAATAGGAATTCCAAAAACCCTTGAAATCCAAAAACCTAACCCTAGGAGATGAAGCACCAAAAGTCATGTGGGCCCCGTTTGGGTAAGTTAGTACATTAACTTCCCGGGGTCGTAACTTTTGCATACAATCTCCATTTTAGGCGTGTGATAGCCTGTTGGAAAGGTATCATCGAGGAGATTCATTTTGGGGACTCAATAATATTGTAGTTAATAATTGAGTTGGGACGATATTGAAAAACATTCATTTAGGCCCTCAAAATGGCCCAGGAAGTTAAAAACTGCTAAAAATAGTAAATTGCCAAAATTGCCAGAAAACTATTTTGAGCTAGTCGGAAAAGGTGGGTGGCCACCGATATCCACCTGGATCAATCCTCCCTCCTTATGAAGCAATGGTCTCCATTGCGTTGAGTTCCCGGGGGAGAGGGGAAAGAGTTTGTTGAATCTACATATTGGTGAGCTCCTAGCCTTGCTGGAGACATCGTGCTGCTCAGTTTGTAGAAGTATGTCACAAACCTGTTGAGGTTGAGGTTGTTCAACAAGTTGGGCTACATGAGAGGATGGTGTGTAGAAGGAATCTTTTCACTTTACTGTAACCTTATCAACCTACTTCTATTGGATAGAAGGTGCTTGGGGCGAGGTTGTAGCGGTTCGAGTGTCCTTCTATTCCCCTTTTGAACATATTGTGAAGAAGTTGAATTTTGCAATATGAGATACTACCTTGCGATACTTTTTAGGTGGAACAGTAGTCAGAACTACCTCTGGTATTCTATAGAGACTAACCCCCAGAGAAACAATGACACTGTTAGGTCGAGACTCATAAACAACATGGCACTTCCACATATATGGTTTTCCCGAGAGAACATCACAGAAATCCTGTGGGGCAACATCACATAATACCTCATCCTTGAAGCGTTGGATGTCGTATGACAATCGACATTTTTGGTTGACATGGAGATATCATCCTTGGCGAAGCCACCCGATGTTGTATGATTGTGGGTGTGGTGTTGTAGACAATCCCAACTATTTGATGACCTCTGCTGAGATGAGGTTCTTTTGGCTTCCGCTATCAACAATAAAATGCAGCGGTGTCCCCTTCACCCACATCTGTGAATGAAAAAGGTGCTCCCCCTCTTCAGGATCTGTTGGTTCTTTTGATTGAATTATTGCGATCGCGACAATAGCAGTGGGGTCTGCGTCAATGATTAGTCCTTTACCAGTATTTTCAGAATCAGATTCTGAATCAACGTTTGGCTCCTTGTCTTTGGTCTTGGCCACCAATGATTGTTTTGAGTGATATTCATCAGTGTTTTGTCAGTGGATTTTGTGGAAATCACACCATTTTCCGATGTCCTTCTTTGTCTTCCCGTGACCCTTCTTTTCCTATGGCTTGGACTGGTTTTCGAGAGACTGTTTGTTAGGGATATCTTTGTCATACTTTGGTTGTTACGGATTTGCAGACCCGAACTCCCATTTGTTCTGGTGCCTAAATTTCTGCTCAATTTTAACAGCATATCGATAGGCAACACCGAGTAATGAAATGTCCAAAAAATTCATTTCAGTTTGGATGTATCTTTGTAGAGCCCCACGATATTTCAGAACCAAATGGTGTTTGAATTCTTTTATACCCAGCTTGGTGCGCAAGGTATGGAATGTATTGGTGAACTCTAGAACTACTTGGCCCCTCTCTTGCCATAGTGTGGTCCATTTCATGTACGGGTCCTCATAGTTTCCAATAGGGTAATAATGTTTCTTTACCGCATCCACAAAAAAATCCCAAGTGGGATCGGCCCCATATATTCCAAACTCCTCTGTGGAGCTCTGATACCAGTAAGTTTCCCACAAATTTTTGACATGGGGGAGAGCCACAAGGAGCACGAAGATGATCTTTTCTCTGTTGTAAAAATTGTGAACAGAGAAAGAACCTTCTAACAAATTTAACCATTTATCTAGGGCATCCGCATCTATCTGACCTTC
>SNQJ01S0149627.1:0-12001 GCA_010110895.2 Picea sitchensis | reverse complement strand
TGTAGGATATATGAAAAAAACCCTAGTAGGATTTCTCCCTCATGTAGGATATATGTTGATTGTTACTTGGACTTCTCCCTCTTCCTCGATGACCTCTACCTCTCCCTCTGCTGAAAGAGAATTGAGTTTTGAAGGTGTTGGCTATTGACTCATCTTTGAGATGTAGTCTGGTTTTATGTGTCAATAGAGAACCCATTAGTTCATCTGTTAAAAATTTTGACAGATCCTTGGATTCAAGGATGGATGTAACAACCATTTCGAATTTCTTTAGAAGACTTCTGAGGACTTTCTCAACGATTGTTTGATAAAGGATGTTTTCACCAGTCAATTTGATCTGGTTTACAATTCCCATGACTCTGGTCATAAATTGATCAACATTTCCAGACTCTGTCATTTTTAAAGTCTCAAAATGCATCCTTAAGGTCTGCAGCTTGACTGTTTTGACCCTGTCATTTCCTTGGTAAGCTGATTTAAGGATGTCCCATGACTGTTTTGAAGTAACAACGCCTGTAATTTTTGAGAAAATCGAGTCATCCACTGAGTTTTGAATCCATAATTTTTCCTTATTCTCTCTATTCCTCTGTGTTTTCTGAGCATTTCTTTGTTGATTATTCGATTGTTGGTTTGTAGAGGTCTAAGGATCTGGAGAAGATCTTGGCCATTGGTTTGCAGAGGTCTGAGGACCGTTGGATTTACCTCTCTCCGGATAGTTGGCCACTTCGACACTTTGCAAGTATTGTGATTAAGAGCAGTGGAAGATCTCCGAACGCCGAAGTCCCAAAGTCCGAAAGTGCCCAGAGCTCCCGAAGTAGTGCCTTTTTGGGGATTAGCACCTGGTTTTCAGCCCATGGCCATATGAGGATTTAAAATTTTCTTTTCGTTAAAAATATATAAGCATTGTCCCGTGAGAAAAGTCATATAGCTTGTTTTCGCCAATACAGGGTTACAGTCTATAAAGAACCTATATCGGATTTCTTTCTCTGAAAGATCTTATGCTCGGATAATCAGATCCAACAAGATCCATACCAGGAAACAATAAATTTCATGTAGATCTAATTTTTTAAAAGAGGCTAGAGCCCGAATTTCGTTGTATATTTTCATCAAGCGGTATCAAAGTGATGAGATAGAATAGTCGATCCACAAGTGTGATCGAAATGGTGAATGAGAAACCAAGAAATGTTGTCATGGGTCAACAAAGATGACTGAAGAAGTCCATAAGAGATCTCAGACAGATCTAGAAAGAGAACAACAAAGAAATGGCATAATATTTTGCAAAGAAAAATGAAGAGGTTCCAATTGTACCTAAGGATATCACACATGAAGAATATAATAGGAACATTGATGATATTTGGAGCAACATGAGCATGAATCTACCATTACTGCCACAGTATAATGGTAAGAATTTTAAATGTTGGTCTATTAGAATGAATGCTTTTTTGTGTCTTGTAGACTGTTATCATAATCTACATGATCAGGAAAGGGACGCATTAGCATTGCAGGCCATCCAATAAGCCTTGCATGACAGTATGTTGCACAAGGTTGCAGCAACACCATCTTCGAAAGAAGTTTGGAGTATTTTGGAAACAGAGTACAGTGAAAGAGGGAGAAACAATTTATTACATTTTTCCACTATGGAAGAAGCATCTGTGTCTGAAGCAGAGCTACCAAAGAAAGAGAAAAAAGGTTTATTGTTTCTCATTTTTTCATGTGTGAGTTGTTCTTGTGCTCCTCGGTCTCATCAGAGAACTTACTGGCATGTTCATCGATGACTTCGACCAAATTTCATTTAAGTGCTCCGATGACATCAGAGTACTTCATCCTAGGACCTCTGATGAGTTTCGGCAAGGCTTCTCTCATCTTCCCCGCAGTCATCGACGAAGTTATTCTTATCTCCTTCGACTGACATAATTCGTGTTAACTTCGTCGATGTCCATCAACGAACTTTGTCTTAACTTTGTTGATGGATTCGACGAAGATATTTGTTGAGCTTGACTAAGTTGTGTTTTCTTTAATGATTCCACTCTGTTTCCTCATGATTAATGTTCGAGAGTTATTTAATGCCTTTATTAAATATCATAAAATTAGAAATGTGATTAAAATTTAAATAATTTAGATTTAATTAAAATAAAAAATTATTTAAGTTTAAATTTCATTATATCATTTAAATATGCTAACGTCATCTCCCTATTATTCATTTCTTTTGCAAACATCAAATTTAAATAATTTAAATTTTGAATTAAATCAAAATTATTTAAATTTAATATGTCAAGTCTCAAGATAGCTTGTAAAAATAAACCTTTTGCCTAAAGCGGTTTTGCAGAGGTAGGAACCAAAGTAGATTTATGCCAATGCATTGTTGGAGGATTCAAATAATCATAACTTGCCCATACGATGTTGGATTGGAGTGTCGCTTGTTGTGCCATGAATAGTGTGGGGAAGTGTTTTCAGCAATTCAACTAACCATGCCATTCAAACAATTAACCTATGTAGTGGTCGATGTGACGAGTTCATGCGAGAAACCCCAAGTGATCCGTTATGGAAATTTCGAGTGTCAGATTCTAATTTCGGGAGTTGAGTTAGAATTACAATGCCATAAAACATATGACTAGTCTGTTTCAGGGGTGAAAATTTCACTTTGATGGCCGTCGGAAATTTACGCTCAGAAACGTTTGTTTAATGAAAGTTTGGGTCCCGCATTTGTTTCTCTTTTAGTCAAAATTGATTCCACAAGTTCTTGTGTCATCCATGATGAATAGAGACTTATTCCATCCATTAATGTTGCAGTGATGTGTCATTCACATGAAATCATACGTCCGCCAAAATAGCCAACTGATGTTTGGAGCACTTAGCATTGTGTAAGAACTAGGAGGGCATAATTTCTTCCAAAGCGCGTTTCAAAGCCAACGCAAGATCAACAAATGATGTGTTTAACCCATATGACACTAGAAGATGCTTTCATAATCCAAATTCGGTCATAAAATTAAGGAATGCAAGCTAAACAAATTGGCATGATGTGGTACATAAATGCAAGTTGTTGGCGATATAGACTAGTTTGATTATGACTACAGTATGGAGTGGGTTAGGCACAGTAATAAATAAGTGACAAACGATCTAAATAGGTGTGGAGAATTTAGTCATTAGAAATTGTTTGGGAGAGTGACTGTCAAACACAACAAGAAGGCTCTGAGCTCGAAGAGGATGAGAAATGATTCAAGGTGAAGGTGAGCCACACTGAGTTGGTCAGTGTTGGCGAGAGGGAGAATATCATCTTCGAGGGGCTTGATGATGACGATAGGTTGACATCCTTTCGTTGACACATTTATGACAGGAGAGGGAAACTTGTCAATGGGTAGTGCGTCGAGGAAGAAGATGTGAACACTGTCGATATGCAATGCAACAAAGTGAAAGATAGGGACATTGTCGAAATGTGTTTCAATGACGCGAGTGGAAAGGAGATATCTGGTGAAAGGTGTGCATGCAACAAATATAATCGTGTGACCAATATCAGTGAGACAATGTTGATCATGCGAACTTCATCGATGATGAAGGTATGTGTCAGTGAGTTTTGGTGGAAGCACAATAGCGCGTCAACCAATTTCAAAGGGAGGTGGATGATGTACTGACGATAAAATCAATGGTGTGTCAATGCAAAGGTGGAATAAGTATGCGTGTGTCGGTATGTAGTGTATCAACACATGAAGAGGGGACTCGTCAAAGTGTGGATCGTTGGGTAGAATTGATATGAGGAGTAACTTGAAATGATGAGGCAGGGAGAGCGAGAGGAAAGACTTGGGCATAACCATTTGTGTTAGGAAGAGAGTGTGAGGGTTATGGTTGGAAGAATGAAAGTGGGGGGCAATTTCTTGTCTTGGATAGAGTCTAGGAAAAAACAATTGGGAGGTTGTTGTGCGGGCCCAACACAATTATTTTAGGAAAAATCAAGTCGATGTAAGTAGTCCTCCCACTTGGTAGGATTGTCCATAACATGCATTCTCAACATATCTTCAATTATTTGGTTAATATTTTCTATCTTCCCATCCAATTCTAGGTGATATGTTGTACTAAAATTCAAATTGTTCCCATATCCTTTAAAATCAACCCTCCAAAAATTGGAGGTGAACTTTGGATCTCAATTCGATATTATCTCTTTAGGAACCTTATGTAACCTATCAACTTATTTCATATAGATTTATGAAATATTAGTTTCCTTATGAGTTATTTTTACCAGGATGAAATGTGCATCCTTTGTCAGCTTGTCCACTACCACCATAATGGAATCATGTTGTCGTGTTTTCCTAGGAAACTTGGTAATTAAATCAACAATAACCACTTCCCATTTCCATTTAGGAATGGGAAATGGTTGTAGAAACCCTACTGGGTGTTTGTGCTTAATGTTTACCTTTTGGAATTCCATGCATATGACTAAATAATATTTTACATCCCTCTTCATTCCAAGCCAAAAATACCGGCCTCTTATAGATGCAATGGTCTTCTAGTATCCTGGATGTCCATCATATGGCACATTGTTCATCTATATTAACACTAAGTTTCTCAATTCAAGATAAATGGGAACATAAACTTTATTTCTGAACAACAGGATTATTCTCTCTTATAGCTGGTAGTCTTTTTATTTATGCTATAGGTTACCCTTTTGTAAGCCTTCTTTGACTTGCACATAATGTGGGCTTGTTGTTATAGCCTCTAAGATTTTACCCTTCATATCTATGCTAACTTGCTAAGGGTTGTAACGTGCATTTCATGCACCCTTCTACTGAGTGCATCAACCACTCTATTCTCTATGCCTTTAATGTGTTTGATGTCAAAATCATATTCACTGAGAAATTCCAGCCACCCTATTTGTCTGGCATTTAGTGTTGGCTGATCAAACAAATGTTTCAAACCATTATGTTATGTCCTTAGCTCAAACCTTCAGCCCATAATATAGTTCCTCCACATTTTTAAGGCATATATTATGGCTGTGAATTCCAAGTCATGCGTGGAATAATTTGTTTCGTGCTCCTTTAACTTTATGGGATCATAACAGATAATGTGCCCATTTTGTGTAAGTAATCCACTGGTCCCTTCCTTGCATGCATCTGTGCACAAAAAAATATCCTCATCTAGATATACAACATTTAAAATAGGTGCACTGGTTAATAACTCCAAGTGTTGGAAACTTCTTTCACACTTGGTACTCCATTCAAACTTCACCCCTTTCTTATGTAGAGAATTTATTGGGTGCACAATCTTAGAGAAACCAACAGTGAATCTCCTATAATAGCTAGATAAATCCATAAAGGATCTAACTTCAGAAATATTTGTAGGTGTTGACCAACTCTTGATTGCTTTCACTTTCTTTGGGTTCATTGCTATGCCATATTTTGAAACAATGTGGCCCAAGTATTGGATTTTTTTTCGTAGAAAGTGCACTTGCTCAACTTGGCATACAATTGATGTTCTCTTAAAACTTGAAGCACCATTCTCAAATGTTGTTCATTCTCCTCCTCATATTATCTCCTTTGTGAGGAAAATCTTTGTACATTTGGTCTCTATCACATCCCCAACACCTCATGGGATGTTCTCTTAGCATTTTACCCACTGCATCTATCACTTTAACTTCTCCTTGAGTTGGTTTCCCTTGTTGATATGCTTGAGAGATATTCCCGATGAAAGGTGGCTTGAATCCTTTCTTCCTCTAATCCATATTACCTTTATTCTTGTCATCTCAGACCTTTTGGAAAGTTGGTCTTTCTTTGTTTTTCTCATAAAAATACTTACCCTTCCTTATGGATTCTTCTAAATTCCTGGGATCATCGAACTAAATTTTTTCCTTGTAGAATGATGGAAAACCCACTCAACAACATTTGAATCTTGACCTTTTCATACTTGATGAAATCCACATACCTTGGAAGTTCCAAGAATCTCCTTTCATACTCCTCCATGGTCATGCTTCCAAGCTTGAGTTCAAATAAATCTTGCACCTTCTTGTCATAGTATTGCTCTGGAAAGTACTATTGTTGGACATATTTCTTGAACTACTTCAAAGAAATCCTCTTCTCATCAATGTGCCTAGTCTGCTTAAGTTTATCCCACCACATAGAGGATTTTCCTTGAAGATGGTAGGCTGCAATTATGGATTCTACACTTGATGGGTATTCATGCAGTTGGAAATATTTCCTCATGCCCAACAACAAAGCTTCAACTTCTTCTTCCTTCCTATGATAGCCATCAAAGGATTATGGCTTGATATTCCTGAGATTTCCTTGTAGTACATATGAACCATATCTCCTCCTCTGATGTCTGATAGGGGAAACACTTGGGCTGCTTTCTAACCATGATATTGCATGGGTTCTTCTGGTCAAGTGTCCTGGGGAGTGGTGATGTTTTTTTATGTTGTTTGTTGACAATCATTTACTCCCAAATCCTATGGGATCATCCCTTCCATCATAAGACTTAGATGCTACCACTTTCCCTACATTGGTTGCTTGTTTTGTGCCATATTCTTTGTGGATTTTTTTTTATGTAACATGTTCAGAATCTGTAGCAGCTTTTCATGAGCTCTCATTATTCTTTCATTAACTAATCAATAGACATGTACTTCTTTCTGTAATATTCTCATAGTTTCAACCAACTCCACTTACTCCACTCAAATTCTATGCCTATTGGACTCGGTCTTTGTATTTCCCATGCTGACATGAAGCCCTCTCACCTTCTCCTCATAGGTGAAATATTCTTGGGAATCCTCCATATCTCTAGTCCTCGTGTTGCACCTTCTTTTCTCTATCTAAAATATTACCCTACAAAATGTGTAGCCATAAAAAATCTTATTTCCACTTCCTTGATAAATTATGTTACTCTAATAGCTATTATAGATGCAAATAATGATTCTTCTCTTTAACATCTTTCCATAAACTATTTTCTTGCTCAATTCTATGCTCTGAGAAGAAAGTCATGCCCCTTTAAAGCTCCTTGGAAATTTTCCTTATGACGATGTCATCATGTCCATGTGTAACTACTTCATACATACCAAATTCCATCACCGATCCACTGGAATTCATGTGGACCCATCTTGTACATTCTATCTTACATGGACTTTCTCTAAACAATAGAATTCATGCCATCGATATTTTTAAGCCCGCAATGCTACCAAGAACATCCTTTCAGATAGCTCCCATTGGAAGGGATAACTTACTAAGTTCACAAATCATTTTTAATTATGAATCCAAAAACTCTACTAGACTCTTCCATCGACTCACACTGAGCCCCTTTCCAAATAGTCTTCTTGAACACTATCCGTCTCTTCCATTAGAGGGTTAAATCATCACGTTCAAAGGTTTTTCCACGATGTTCTTCTACAAGCTATCTGGTCCTCCATAATCACCATACTCTATCCTTACTAAATTACATGGGACATAAGACTATAAAAAATGCCTCATCTAAGAATCCCCTTCAGAGAAAATAGTTTACCAAGTTCATTGTTCAATCTAAATTCCAAATCCTGATACATTATTGGACTCACCCATTCGAACAAAATCGATCGAAAAGACAAAATTACCATTCTCATGGTTCTTTCTGAGACTTGAATTCAAAAATACTATCGAACTCCCTTCTTTGGAGGATCGAGTTACCACAATACTCTTAGAACAAGTCCTCCCGAAATAAACCTTCTGAATGATTGAATGGCCAAGATCGATCATGATCAATGGTCCTCAATCTTTTTTAGCTTAGAAGTGATTGACCGATAATGGGACCCCTTTTCACTCCTAATACACTATGGAGGGAACCTATCCCCTTCCACATGTCTCCTACCACTTGGAAATGTCCGATTTGATTTCCCTTTCTAATGTGTCTTCTGACATGGCATGCTAATGGGGCAAGTTGACTCAACAAGATAACATGACATTATTTTCTAGGTTTGTCCCTTTTAAGATAACATGATCATCTATTGGATCAGATTGTGGCTGATCGTTTTGATCAAAGGTCCAGATCCCATTGGTTTGGAAAAATACATGATAGTTAGTCAGTCAGACTAACTCCTTCGAAAATTAAAAAATCACCATGGGATTTCTGAATAGACATTTTCAAAAAATTCCCTTCCGAGAGATCTGACGGCTAGGATCTCTTAGATCTAATGGTCCATATTCAATAGAGACTTAAATTGCATGATCTTTAGTCGATCAGACTAAATTATTCATAAATATAAAGTCACTATAGGACTTTTTGACTAGATCTTTCTGAAAACGCCCTTTCGAGAGATCTTACGACTAATATCTATGCAATCTCTCAGATATAACGACCCATATCTCCATGGGTTTGAAAACTATATGACACCTATCTTTTCTCATTGAACCAAATTTTAGAACTTTCAAGCCCTCAAGTCCTTGCCAATTGAACCCTGCCACACAACCATCTACATGGACTCCAAGTCAATCCGACTTGGACTCTTATCATGATGATGTCACGAAACTCAAAGTTCCTCTACGTCACACTTCCATACCTAGATACGTATTTCTCCCCGCTATACAATTTTCACTATGATATAATTAAATCCACCTTATTGAGTGAATTTATCCTCCATATTTCACCCAACATTGGGGTTTTCTTCTCAATTTCGCCATGATGGGTCTGCAATTCACTTGTTTCACATTGTCTCTAGCACATACAACCTGAGCATTGTAACCATGGCTCTGATACCACACTGTAATGTCCCTAGATCCCTCTCTAAGGAACACTAATCTAAAACGTATTCTCTGATACAACACTGTAATGTCCCCAGATCCCTCTCTTAGGCACACTACTCTAAAACTTCTACTATGATACCACATTGTGAAAATCCCTGCTACTGAACGTGGGGGTAATTAAAAATTATAATCCCAAATATAGTTAGAATGCAATGCAACATGCCTCTCAATCATGCATCTAACATCACTAGTAAAACCATGGATGGAAATTGAAATAACAAACTCATAACAACATATAAATTATTGAACACAGAGTTCTTATGAACAACAGTTAAAACCATAAATAAGAGTATAAAATAAAAGATAAAGAACTTATATTTTAACAACAAAATATGTAACCAAATGCAAGGGAATGATTTTCCTCTCAAACATAGATTTGTTGTTCCAAATATCAACAATAGATCACCCCCAATATGTGGCAACAAATCCACAAAAGAGGGTGTCCGTCATAGTCCCAACCACTTCCCATGGTGGTTAGTGTTGGTCCTAAAGTCTATACCTGACTGCTAAAGGGCATATCTAGGCCACCTCAAGTTTAGAATGACTGTTTTTATTTTTATTTTGTTGGTCAATTAGAGGGTTGGTTTTACCAATACAAGAGAATGGTGGGCTTGGAAAAATTATATGTATGAGGGTCCTCCTTGGCTAGTGGAACAAAAATGGCAGACAAGTGAAATAATATAGGTAAAAACAAAGGGAAACAACAAATCACTCAATGAATAATCCGCCGCAAGAAGTTTAATACTTAAAATATCATTTCAAGACATTAAACATGTATCATAAACACAATTACTCCCACAGGTTGCAATAAAAACCAATCTTCACCAAAGCATTATTTATTTTCATAGGTTTCATATCAATAAAGATAATTTATACAATATATGAAGGAAATGAAATGTACTTTGCACAAATAAAAAACTGCATTCAAGATAAGATAAAAAAACACATGAATATTTGGACAAAAACATTGTCATCAAAAGTATGTTCACCAGGTAGAGAGCTTTAATCCATGCATAGAACATGTTTAACCATTTGATGTATTGGTATCCTTCTCCCAAAATCTAAACCCTCAAAAAAAACAAAAATTGCATATTTATTCGAGTTGTAGAGGCTCTCATCCATCTGGGACTGAGGCTTGACTCTACACTACCAGTTGTAAAACAACTTATTAACTTAACTAAAACACTGTTGCAGTATATTAATGTATACTTTGAGATTGAATTAATAAAAAAGAGTGGTTCTCATCACACATAAAAGACCACTTATTAACTTAATCAAAACAATCTTGAACTTCGAACAACTAGAAATTGCTACTAGCGATAAACTAGACTAATGCATATGCTGGAGTGAACTGAGATTTAACAGAAAATGACTAGGAGTGATAGAACTGAGTTTTATATTGAGAACCGACATGCATGCGTGTTGTTTGAGGCCACTAGAGATAATTGAATATGTTGGAAGTGTTTTTCCCCCACTTATCCCCTGGAGGAAAGAATCAAGACATCTGGCGTTTTCCAGAGTCTCTGATATTCTTTCTACAATCTGGATGTGGGTGAGCCAGATTCTTAAACATTTAAAAATGTGAAATAAATGTGGGTGAGCCACTTTAGAAATCCGACGATCAGGGGTTTCAAAGCACGGAGTATACATATCCTCCGAAGGATGGAAACCCCAAAGTTGTTAACCAACATTTATCACTAATTAACTTGAGATTACTTTAACCTTCGTGATTTAAGGACTTTGACACTTTGGATATTTAGGTTTCGGGAGCTTCTGAATCTTTTTCTTGGAAATATCCTGGAGGGCGATCTCCTGAATCTGACGTGGTGGCCTGATACTACAAACAATTACTTCGGGGATCTGGTACTTTGGGGCTCCGACACTTCTGGAATCTGCATTTTCTCTGGATCAAAATATCTCGGAAGACTATATCCTAGAGTGACATAGTGGCCTGACATCATATCGCTAACATATCACATAAACAAGGGTGACACATGTCACTTGAAATAGTACAGATGACGGACAAAAATATGCTTGAAATGAGTGCCACGTTTCATGATAGGAGAGTGTTGTGCATCATGATAGAAGAGTGCCACATGTCTCAAATGATGGATGCCACACATATATGGCTCTTTGGGGTTCAGGAGTTCTTGAATGAAAAGTCTGGATACCTCTCGGAGGGCCGAACTCGCAAAGTGATTAGCCAGTGCTTATCACTAATTAACCTGGGATTAAGTCGTGTTTAACATTTAAATATTTCGGGACTTCATGGGCTCCGGTGCTNTGTTCCAGAGCTAATGGGTCAACCTTTCGACGCTTTGATGTTCAGGGACTTTGATACTTCGTCATTTCGACAGTTCGAGGCTCCAGAGAACTGATTTTGATCTGATCTGAAATCTCTCGTAGTGGTGATCTCCCAGATATGGTGTGTCCACATGACGTCACTTTCGTTGATGTGTCTACATGACAGAGAGTGAAACGTGTCACCTGAAAATGGGCGGATGAAATAACCCAAATGACCTGAAATGAGTGCCACGTGTCAGCACCGATGGATGCTATGCATCTCTATCTCTTCGGGGTTCGAGGGATTTCAAATGAAAAGTAGGTATAACTTCTAGAGGACCAGACTAACGAAGTGATGTGGCACTTTGATAGGTGGTATTTCAGAGGATTCAACACTTCGGGGCTCTAACACTTCGGCATATTCGAAACAATGACGAGTTCTGACGCTCGAATGCCGAAGTCGCAGAATCATTCCTGTTAAACCCTGCACGAGTTTGAGAATCTGAATGCATGAGAGACATTGATCTGCATGGAATGTTGGATCTCCACCCTTGAAATTTAACCTGTCTATTTGGCTTAAAATCTAAGACCAAAATGGACTTTTCTGAATTGCTACATTTTTTTGTGGAATCTTATTGCGCATACAAAGGACTTAGTGGACTGTTGGTGCAATTATTTGCATAATATATTACCAAACATAAATTATCAACCAGGATTTGTAATCAGTAGAGTTGATGCACTATATGCGCCGATAACAGATAGATTCCTATGTCTGTTTAGTATAGATTAGATAAGAAAACCAACACACTCGTAAAAATAACAATCTTCACACGACTCGAAAGATGGAAAGAAAAACTCATAAATAAGCAAAAGATCTTGCCCAGGTGATGGACCTGTTCATTGATGGCTCATGAAAAGAAAAGATGAACTTTGATTCTATCCCCTGAAACAATTAAACTAACATGTAGGATGCTCCA
>SNQJ01S0149626.1:0-13852 GCA_010110895.2 Picea sitchensis | reverse complement strand
TAGTGAAGAATATTGTGATTGTACAAGCAAGGATTGCTTGAGGAGTTTTATCCTTCCATAAGGATTAATATACGGTGTTACCCTACCTCAAGGGTTTTCTCTATTTCTTGTGTTCATGTTATGGTGAATGGTTTATGGTTTATGCTTGGTATTATTGAAGTATATTTGCAGATCTGGTTTAGGTACCTAACAACGGGTGAACATAGCTGGGATTATAATAAATATTTTTATTTTAAAACAATTTGACACTAATAGTTAATATGCTATACAACCTACATGATCATCTTAAGGCCTTAGACTCCTTTTGCATGGAGGTTCATATGAATGTGAACACATGCAAAAACAACACTAAAAAATATAACAAGATATCCACAAATCAACTAATGAAAAGATGATCCATTAGATATAAATTAAAACTATAAATATTTGGAACTATATTTATTTGAGAAGCTAAGGTGGTATGCATGCATGATAAACTACAATGAGTGTGGAAGGCATTCTTCTTGTTTCAAAATAGATGCAAGACAAAAGAGGTTTGGCACTAGAAAATGTTGTGTCCCCTCTTTAAAATGTTGATAACCCCAATAATTATTTACGGATGTGAAGTATGGGGACCAAGTATATCCATAAATATATGAAACCATATTGAATGAGAACACAAACACCTAATACCAAGTTATTTAAGAGTAGGAAACACCACCCCTTATGAGATGCCCCTAGTTGAAATATGACCATACCCAATAGAATTGGAGGAAATTAGAAAATATATTCCATAAAGAGAAAATATATAAGCCATGGATAATGAAAATATTCTAGCTAAAACCATTACAATTGATATAGAAAGAAGAAAAAATGGGATCGACAATGGAGGAAATGGTTTGAAGAGTGGGATATAGAAGAAGAAAGGTGCCCATTAGATATAAAATGTGTTGGATATTTATGTACACGAATGCTATAAAAATGAAAATGGAGAAAAAAATGCCAAAATAAAACAATAATAATACATAACAACTTTAACAAATAGAAGAAGATAAAAGGACAAAACTACTTGAAACTTAACATCCCATGGCATGGAAATTAAGTAATAACGTAAGTAAGAACTAAATCACATAGGTTGATATGTAAAATAGGAAGAAATTAAATACCAAAGGAGTTGTGGGATGAAAGGTTATGTTGGGTTTTTGTAAATGGGGAGGTACAACAAGGTTGGCTACGAAAATGATGTAAGCAAGAAGCCAATAGTTGAGAGTAGAGTCAACAATGATACTAGTTCTTGATGTAGAGAAAAGGGGCCCAAAATTAGTTGAGTATGCCAAGCCCATGATTTGTTTCCTTCCCTTGCACTAATAGCTCTACTTATCATAATCGTTTTCCTTTATTTTTCCTTTATTTTTCCTTTATTTTCCTTTGTCCCCATATTCTCCCTTGAACCCCTTGGACGATTTAATAAAATATATATATCTATATATCTATCCATCTAATAATGGTTATATAGTAGGGCATGACATGTAATATTGATTTTAGACTCCATGGGACATGCTACTATGCATGTATATTCATCATTGGGATTTCTTTTATTTTTCTCATTGGTTCAATATCATCATCCTATTGTTCTTTGAATTGAAATTACAATAGTGTTATTCATTTAATTTAATTTTTGGGAAGAGAAGGGAATGAAATGGATAAAATAGTCTAAATACATTAGAACACTACATGAGAATGGTAATGACAACATCCACATCAACTGTGGAGGTGAATTGTGTTGAAAATCCTCACAATATGCACTATGGGAAAATTTCCAAGCTGCGGTTCACACCAATGGAGTATGTAGTGGTTGTGAAGACATTAGATGAAGATGCACTAAGGGTGGTGAGTTTAATGGGATGATAATGATGATGATGTTTCTCTTTGCATGGAGGCTCCATTTTATAGGGAATTGTCCTATACTCAAACCCCCCTACCCATGAAAATATATTCACTATCTATCACTATGGGATGGAAGCAAAGTATCCGAAATGTTTATTAATAGATAATAAATTAAACTACAAATTGACACCATGTTGACACCTACATAAATACTATGCTAGAAAATGTTGGCAGAATTCATCATGCTTTCTTTTCCTCATGATGATAGGTAGAGGAGGGAGCCTAGGAATCATGATAATGGAAGTGGTCTTACATTCACCTTCTTGTGAGAGGCTAGAATACACATAAGATATGTTATCTTTTTTGAGTAACCCTTAAGGCATAGAGGTTAAATAACCATTTATAGAGGCCCGTTTGCTAAAATTAATAATTATTGTGATCACTATTCCACCAACAATCTTGTATATTACATAGCATGCTAACCAATTTTCCTAAGATTGGGATATTCTGAAACATCAAAGTTGGAAGATTGTTAATTATATTCTTCACTCCAACAATCTCCACCATATTCACTAATCCAACGATCAAGTGTCCATAATTCTCTAACTCTTGGCTAGGAGCCATCACAAGAGCTTAGTGTAATAGAGAAACATATTGGTTGGCATCCATAAACCATTGATAAATGACCAACTTATTGTTTGATGGAGGTAGACCTTAATTTCCCTATATATTTGTAGTGTATTTTATTTGAATTTTATTAAGTAAAACCTATACTGAATGCATTAGAGGCATACCCTATTTTATCTCTTGAATAAGGCTTACATATGTTGAAAGTGGAGGAATAAATAAGGATGTACCGATGCGTTAAAATACATTTTTTTATTAATGTGACAAGTCTCAACTATGTGGAAATAAAAATAGCTTGTTGTAGTCTAGACCAAAGCATATGTCTGCAAAAGACACGGAGATAATTATTCTAGTTTTCCTACCAAGAACTAATATAGATTTCCTTGACAAGGAGATCACTTGAATGGAAATTCATTGTTATGGGTGTGAGCATAACCCCTAGTTGTTTCAAGATTTCCCTGATTGTTGTCAAGAAAATGGTGTTTAATGGTGAATGGATCCTATGACCTTACAACAACATGTAACACATTGATTGTGGTTGGTTTCTCTCCCTATCCTCAATGAACAAACCCAAAATAAAGAACAAAAAATGTCTTAACATGGATTTGGGTTCAATGGGAGGTGGGCACAATTGAATTGACCTATATATCATTGGCTCCAAAGAAGATAATTGAAACAACTATAGGTTTACACGATATGATCGAGTAGGTTCATTTTCTTGCAATATTGAGTTTTGTGTTGGCATTGAGTATGGATTGAAAATTTTACCCTTCCTCCTTGTTAAATGACCTTAAGAAAGATAGCATTAGAGTTAGATAAATATGTTATAGTAAAACCAATTACATTGTTATATCATTTTTAGATATTGAACTTGATGATGTTGCATAGAGAAGGTATATTCCCTTACCTAAAAAAGGTTCCAACAATGTAGAGACAACAACCACATAATTATTGATACTTTGTTGTGAAGTTGAAAACCCTATTAATGAATGGCAAATGAGTGGAAAGGGAATCAATTTGAAATTTTCACCTCCTCTTGCTAGCGGGTGACAGGCTATAGGCAGTGGATTAGTTGGGAAACTACCCAATAGCCTGTAATCTCAACGAATTCCTTGCAACTTTTTATTTTTTGCAACTTTTGCAAGTATACACAAGTTGTAGTGGTGTAACATGCGTACGTACACGATTTGTAGTGGTGCAACAAGCATATGTACATGGGAAGTATTGGTGCAGGGCTCGTACATCTTCAAAAAATGGGTTTTTTAGAAGATCAACTCAGTGATGGCTTGGAAAAAAATGCAAGCAAGAGGTCCAAAGGCCAGGTATGCATATGTAGATAAATTTAGGGTTATAACAGATGCCCCCTAATGTGTGAGGTCATAAGAGCATCTGATGGATGAAATGCATTACAAAATCTTCACCAATGTATGAAACAAGTGAGCCCGGGACAAGAGTTTGGGAGGTGCCATCTGCAAAAATAACAATTGTCTCTCCGAGGTGGGCATACCCATGCTCGGGATGAAATAAATCATGGATGCCAATCAAATACAATGTAGATCCATGCCATATAACTATATAAAGTGTATCCGTGAGAAATACACAACGGATCTACATCTCAAAATCAAAGATATACAAGTATAGTATCCATCTTCAAGAAGCCAACAACACTTGTTGCCTGGAGATGAGGTCTTCATAGCTCGAGCAACAACTTCAAGATATTCAAAAATCAGGTCGGAGTGCAATGTGAGTGTATGAATTCACTACCCAGAGGTCTTCGATGGCTCGTCGGGAAAAGACAAGAGGATCTCGATGATCAGACATAGAATTTCATTGATTTCGAACAAGGACTTGATTGGAATTTTGGGATGATTGGGCCTGAGGTCAAGAGACAAATTGTAGAAAGGCCGACTTAGGTTGGGTGAAAATTCCCTTGGAAAAAAGCACAATAGATGATCAGACTTAGGTAGCATGACATTGGCATAATTTCATTATGCAGGAGGCAACACAAACTCTCCATGTGTTTGGAAGAGTAACCAAATGGAGGAGGACACAAATCTATGTAGTGAGAACAATTTCCTAACGTCATATTAGATCCAAAATCTTGACGAAAAAATGGAAGGATATGCTTTGTCCAAGGGAGACTCATTGTGCTTCCAAAAAATAATATATATTTCCTGTCCCCTCTTTTTGGGTTTTATTTTTATTTTTTTGTCTTTTTCAATTTTTTAAAGAGATTGAAAAAGAATAAAAGAATGCTACGTTACAAAGGAGGAGCAAGTGTCGCAAGCATACTAGTTCTAGGTGCACGGAACACACTAATTCTCAGAGCAAGGAGACATGTGCAGGAAAAACACACTTGGGGAAAACTCCTCCATGGGTCAAGCTATCAAGTCGCAGAGGCAAAGTGATACAAGGATTGTGTTTAAGGTATGCTTCAAAGGTTCAGTTGAGAGAAAAATGGATCCAAAATTAGGCCAAAGATGCAGAGATGCAAATGCAATTAGAAAGACACAACAAAACCCCCTTCAATGTAATTTTTAGCAAGCCCAGAGAAGGTAAGGTCAATAGTTTTTCACATTTAGATATTATGAAAAAACGTAAAAGAAGACTCCAAGGGGTACCTTTTTCAGATATAGTCTATTCGGTTTGAAAAAGGGGTAAAACAGTGTTGGCATATTTACAGACATAAGGCAGAGTATGCTTGTTTGTCATTGATGGGAAGATCAACACGACGAGAGTATACTTGTTTGCCAATGATAGCAAGATCAACAACGCAACCACAATGGCATGGAAAGAACATAATTGTGTTGGAAATATGGCTATAGCAGAGATGACGCAGATGGTCAAGGTTGTCATTGATGGAAATCGGTTGGTTATGGAGCACGCACAAGAGATGCTGGAACACAGAAGATGAAACAAAGATGCTGAAACACAAATGCTGGTTATGGAGCACGCACAAGAGATGTTGGAACACAGATGCTGAAACACAAATGCTGGAACATAGAAGCTGGAACAAAGATGCTGGAACAAAGATGCTGGAACACAAATGCTGGAACATAGAAGCTGGAACAAAGATGCTGGAACACAAATGCTGGAACATAGAAGTTGAAACACAGATGCTGAAACACAGTTCTGAAACAGAGCTGGAACACAGAAGCTGAATCACAGATGCTGGAACACAGATGCTAGAACACAGATGTTGAAACACAGATGCAGAAACACAATGCTGAAACAGAGCTGGAACTTATGCTGAAACACAGTGTGGTAACAGCCGAAACACAGTAATGTTACATATGCTGAAACACAGCGCTGGGTTGAAACACAGTGCTGGAAACTATGCTGAAACAACGCTGGATATTTGCTGATAAAAACACACGCCTTAGCCACGGCCATGACTAGCAGCAGAAGTTACCAATCGTTTTCTTTAAGAAACAACACGAATGATGCCATTCACAACGTGATTGGTGTGGCCAGCATCAAATGGCTATAATGCACAATCAACGGAGCTTAACATTGCTAAATACAGAGTTTGGCAGGAGTCCTTCATCTGCTTTGACAAGTCTGGAAGTATTTGCCAGTTGGGTTTCTCTAATCACTCTGGACGGTGGAAGGACTTCAGTCTAAAATTAGACTGGTAGTTAAGACAGGAAGAACACAACGTTGCATGATGTGGCATGCGTAGAGGAAGCATGCAAAGAGCTAGTTCAGAAAAATCAGGGAGAATGCTGGCATGCGAAAAGCAGAAGAAAGAATAAAAGAAAGGAAACTGCAGTTGGAGTTGAGAAAAGAAAGGAAAAACTTTGCATGAGGAAAAACGATATAATGCGCTGGAACCAAGATGGAAGTGTAGTTGAGGTGAGAAGGAGAGAAATCTCTGCAGGTGAGAAAAGAAAGAGGAGAATCTGCATGACAGGAGAAGAAGCTGAGAATGGGCTGCTGAGGACAGTGAAGCAGAGCAGCAGATCAGAGACAGTGAAGATTGCAGAGTAGATCAGCAGAAAGGGTAAGCAAGCTATATCAGAATGAACAAGTTGATTTAAGCTATATTTATTTTTGGCAAATAAGGGTGGTAGGGTGGTGATATGGTAGGTGGTGCTAGGGGAGATCGGCACTCTCCAAGTGGCGCTTGCAGAATCGGTTGCGCCTTCACCCGCTTGGTGTTGAAGTGTGAATTCTGCTTCCACCCGGTACGGGACTGGAGTTATGCTCACTGGTACTGAAATCGAGGTTGTAGCCTCTATGAGTTGGTGTTTATAAAGATGTAGTATAACGCAGTTTGGAGCTAGTTTAACATCTTAAGAAGACGCAGGGTTTTTCCCTGGTTGGCTTCCTTGAAAATCGCGAACTTATAATTTGTGAGTAAATGTCGGTGTGATTGCTATTCTTTATGTTATCCGCTCTATGTTCATAACTCTGAATCCACAGTAAAGACTCACTTCCACTAAGATTAATGATGCAAAGTCAAAAACAAGGTAGATTGTTAATAATCTAAACTAACCGATTCACCCCTCGCTAGTTCATACCTGTAATAATTGGTATCAGAGCGGGTCCCTTTAGTGTAAGGAAGATCCTACAGTGAAATTAAGGACTAGTCATGATGGTGCAACCAACAAGGCACCCATTTTTAATGGTACAAATTTTTCCTTCCTCGAAGGTGTAAGAATGAAATGATACTTAATGTCACTGGGAGCAGACGTTTGGGAAGTAGTAGAAACAGATGGCCAAAACCAATCAGAGCCACTGTCTAAAGATGAAAATTAGAGTTCACCTTTAATGCAAAAGCTATGAATGCCATTCTCAAAGTGGTCCGGTCAATCTGATTTGGGAAAGTAATGAATCTTCAAACTCGCTAAAGAAATGTGGGAAAACCGGAGGCAGCTGCGGTGTCGAGAAAGAAGATGCTGCTACAAACTCATAGACCTGAGATTGAACAGCTGAGAATGAAATGAGGATGAAAACATAAGTAAGTTTTTCTTGAGAGTTGATGAAATGGTGAATGCTATGATGGGTTTAGGAGAAACAATTGATGACTCAATTCTGTCCAGAAAATTTTGAGATCTACCTAAAAGATTCAATCCTAAACCGGCATTAGAGAGGAGATGAGTGATCTCAAGACGTTATCTCTTGATCTGTTGCTAGGAACTTTAACCGCTATGAAATGAGGATTAGCAAGATCAAAACTCATCTAGGGAAGCCCTCATTCAAAGAAGAAAAGAGCACCGAGTCTGAACTGGATGAAACCGAGGAAAAATGCAGGGTGAAGTTTAAAAACTGGATCAGGAAAGTTCAACGGAAAGCTACCTTTTAAGAGTTTCAACTATGGTAAGGTGGGGCATTTTGCTACCAAATGTCCCTATCCAAAGGGAAAGAACTAACCGGCTGATGAAGAAAGATTTCAAGAAGAAATATGGGCCAAAGAAAATAAGTCTAAGAATAAAAAGAAAAAGTCTGTGTGTAAATAATGATGATTCTGGCTTAAACCGAGATAGTGAATCTTCCCATGAAAACCAAGAAGATGACTCTACGCTTATGTAATACAGAAGAACCCCGAGTCAATTGTTCAGAAAACGATATGGATGCCGAAGTGGATATGGTAGGTGAGCTGACTTGTGCCCTGAAGAAATAAATAGACCTGGAGAATAAATAAGAGAAAGCAAAACAACTATTAATCCAGTATGAAACAAATAATAGACATTCCCCCATTGAAGCTAGAACTTGAAGAGGCGAATAAAGTTGAAGAAGTCCTGAAGCAACAGCTAGTTGAAGGTAGATCCACATGTGAACATCTAGAAGAAGAAGTTAGAACCTAAGGCTGAGTTAGAAAATATCAAGTCACAATCAAAATATTCTCTAGTAATGCTTCCGGGAGGAGATAAATACTTTAAATGCATTAAAGACCTCCACGTAATAAATTTGTTCTAGGATATGAAGAAGATGCAAAAAACAGTAAGTTAAAGAATACAAAATCATCCAACGTGATTAAGTTTCAAATCAGCAAGCAGTTTGAAGGTTCTAAGATAGAAAATATTGGAGTATGCCCATTTTCCAACAAAAACCGTGACTCAAGTATTAAGAAAGAGCAAGCAAATGTCGGTTCAATCAATAAACCCATACAAACAGGATGTCCAGAAAAGAGGCCAAACATTTTAGTTCGTGAATGCACTGTAATTAAAAACATGAGTACCAAGAGTCAATGTATTATCTCCTAGGAATCAACCAAGATCCGGGCATGGTAATTTCCTTCAATGGTTATTGTTTATGATACTATAACTTTGGGCACAAAGTTACAGCAACAAAAACAATAACCATTAAAAAAAAAAAAAAAAACAACATATCATCATAAGGGTCGTGCTGCCTACCAAAAGGAAGAAGAAGGGTACAACACAAATGTTAATTCATTTGACTCTTATACAATGAACCAAAATGCAACAACTGCTCTAACTTTGGACAAGTATTGTGGAATGCAATTTGAAGTACTACAAGGCAGAATTAAAACCGCAATATACAACCAACAAAGCGTGCTGGAGAAAGAAAGAAAATTCATTGTAACCTTGTGCTCTCGCCTTTAAAAAAGAAGGACCCCCGTACATAGACAAATGGATGTTCAAAGCATATGTCCTGGGAGATAAGGAGAAGTTTATTACGCATGTCTGAAAGCGTAAAGTCGTTCGTAACTTTTGGGAAACAATGTACCAGAAAGATCGAGGGAACATGAATGGTTAGTCTCATAATGGAAAGGGAAGCCTTTAACGTGTTACTTGTAGGATGGGTTAAAGAAATCAACCTTCAGTGTGATGTGTGATAAAGTATGTGAAGTTATGTTTACTGCTTAAGACTGTAAAATCAAAGAGGTATTCTCAGAAAAACTAGTTGCCAAAGGAGTGAGAACAGTAAATAATGTTTACATTCTAAAAGAGGGAAAGAGAAGAATGTCATCTGGCAAATATAATGAAAGTTTCGGTCAGGTATTAGAAGACTGGACACTTACACTTTGATCATCTAATAAAACTTTAAACAGAAAGTAGCTATAAGAGATTTTCCAAATACTCAAACCTCAGATATATTGTGTGTAAGCCGTGTCAGATGGGAAAACTGACCATAACTCAATTTAAATCAAAAAGTTTTCCAACATCAAGCAAACCCCTTCAAAGGCTTAGTTTATATGGATTTTTGTGGACCATCAAGAAAGGAAGGTACAGCAAAAGAAAACTATTTCATGTTGGCTATTGGAGATTATTCCAGATTGACATATTATGCTCTTCAAAGAGAAATCTGAAGCGCTTGACAAATTCAAACACTTCAAAGCTTTGACTCAAAATCAGACTGGAAGAATTCATCGACCGGGACAGGAGGAGAGTTCAAATTCTCAAGGCACCAAAGATTGTGGATGAGCATGGCACGTAAAAGAATACACAATCGCAGAACACCCTCAAGAAATGGAGTGGCGGGAAAGACGTAATAGAACAAGCCCAACAAAATGGCAAGGTCAATGATGAAGGAAAATGATATCTCTCAAAACTTCTGGGTAGAAGAAATTCATACAAATGTAAGGGCTAATATTCTTAATAAAGAACATTTGAGACCAAACAAAGATAAGACTCCATATCATCTATAGTTTGGAAGACCTGCAACTATTAAGCACTTCTAAGGTCTTTGAAGCAAATGTTACATCAAGAATAATGATGAGAATCGGGTAAGTATGATGACAATGGATGAAGGAATTCCTTTTCTAGATATGTTGTGATAAATAAAGGCTGTGATGCTATAACAAGAGGTCAGATAATGGTTGATCAGATAGATGTTAAAGTAGATGAAGAATGTCATGGAAACACTAGTCACAGAGATGATGAAGAATCAGGCTTTGATGATGCAGATGAAGAACAGGTCCAAGGGTCACAGGAGGAAGAAACTGAGCCAGAGGATGAAGAAGGAGATTCCCAACAGCCCATCCAGAAAGTCTCTTCCAAAATTATTAGAAAGAATCATCTCTTGAAAGTCAAATGATTGGTGGATGAGAACAAAGGGGTTCATACTAGAAGGAAAATTTTGACAGAATCCGAAAAGTCTCATGGCATTTTTATCTACAATAGAACCAAAGTTTTAATGAATCACAGGAAGACAAAGACCGGATAAAAATGGCGAATGAGGAGTTTGACCCGTGATTGAAAGGAATAACACCTGGTAACTTGTACCTAGACCTTCATACAAGAATGTGATAGGATCAAAATGGGTCTCTAAGAATAAGTTAAATGAACAGTGTCAGATTGTGAGAAATAAGTCAAGACTAGTCCGTATGGATATGGCCCGTATCAAGGACAAGAATTTGATGAAACGCTTGCTCCAGTCGCAAGAATGGAGGTTATAAGAATGTTTTAGCCCATGCATGTCACAAACGATTCAAAATATACCAGATGGATGTCAAGCCTGATTTCCGGAATCCGGAATTTCTAGAAGAAGAAGGCATGGAGAAACCGTAATAATTTTTCTCCGCTGTATAAACCCTCGACTGCTGTCCGCAAGATGAAAAAGGCATTGTATTGGCTGAAGCAAGCACCAAGAGTCCGGTATGGGAGACCTGACAAATATCTACACGAAAGGTTTCAAGAAAGATTCTCAGATAAAATTTGTATACCAAATCCTAAGGTGTTGGATTTTACTAGTCGCTAGTTTATGTTGATGATATTACTTTTATTGTACTAACCAATTTATTCAATGGTTTTGCTAATGCAAATGAACTAACTGAGATGTTCTGTTTGAGAGTCATTACACTTCCTTAGTCTTCAAATTACTCATAATGATGAAGTTTTATTTCTCTCCCAAGAGAAGCATTTAAAGGAGATGTCAAAGGTTTCAAATGGAAGATGCCTCACCCTCAGAGTACAATCTAATGGTCCAGGGCTTAAATTCGAGAAAAGATGATACTTCACCCGAAAGTGACCAAAGGATGTACAGACTATGATAGAAGTTTCATATACATCACCATAACAAGACCGCATATTAACGCATGTTGTTGGGATGGTCGGAAAATTTCAAGCTGCCCATAAACAGAGTCACTTAAGAGTCAAGCCATAAAAGAATTTTCAAATATTCTAAAGACACTTTGTCTTATGGTTTGTGGTACCTAAGAAATAAAAAATTTCAGTTGATGGCATATCTGTATTTACTGGGCCAATTGTATAGATGAGAGAAAGAGAACCAGTGCAAGTACATTCTTCTTGGGTGATTTGTTAGTAGCATGTCTGCCATTAAGAAGCAAATCCTATAGCTTTGTCTACCATGTATCATATATGAAGAACCCATTCCTCTTCACGGGGATAATACTAGTACCATTAGTGTTTCCAAGAATCCAGCCATTCCAATAAAAGCATAATCAAGCTCATCATTTCTAAAATATTAGGGTTGCCAAATAAAGTGGTACAATGAAGACATTCCCCTCCACGGCTGCATTGCTGATCTATTTAATAAACCATTACCCAAGGCATGCTTTGAATAACTCGTGATCAGACAGAAGATGGGTGTCCTACCCTTCTCTAACTAACCTCTGCACTTTGTCAGGGGGAGCGTGTGCTTAAAAGATCGCCTGAAGAGACATTTTGTTCTTTATACCAGTAGTGAATATATGAGTATAGATGTGTTGAGTTTGGTCATGAGCAGCAAAGATGGACATTTTTATAAGAAGTGTTCTTGAAGTAATAAACGTGAATCTGTAACGTGAATCTGAAACATATGATGCTTATTGAATTATATAAAAGGCAAGTATCCTCAGCCATTCAAAACAGGGCAGACCCCATGCCTAAGAAGACTGTTTGAGAGCAGCATGGAAGCCAGATTGAAGATTGAGAACTATGAAGAAAATTTGCGCATCAGGCTTGAGCAAAAAATTAGATGTCTGCACAGGTTGCTGCAAGTAGGAAGATAAAACGTGCATCATCCTCTTAGCTCACATAGAGAGCGCACACATGATTTTTGAGATAATTCCAGATTGGTTCCTCATGACCGGGTCCTTGGGGTCATCTTGATAGGGCGATCATAGCTCTAAACATCTTTGACATGCACAAATCTGAAGATGTACAGCAGAACGAAGAAGATTGCAGATGCAAGGAATCTTTTGTTTGCTGCAAAGACAGAGCGGTGGGTCATTGACAAAGCATGCCCAACTCTTCTAGACAAGGGGAGTTAACATATCTCCATATGGTCTACATAGGATTGGAAGATGAAGTCATGATTGACCGAGTGTACCTCAGATAGTAATTGGCAGGAGCAGATGTGTACAAGACAGAGCATAGATGATTGATTAGAGGAGCACAGGTCCAAAGGATCTTTTCACTAGGAGCTTGAGGAGAACAGTTTAACCCTTTGCCCTTGATGTCAAAGGGGGAGTAATGAAAGACATATTGCCATCAATGCCAAAGGGGGAGATTGTTAGAAATATGGCTATAGCAGAGATGACGCAGATGGTCAAGGTTGTCATTGATGGCAATCGGTTGGTTATGGAGCACGCACAAGAGATGATGGAACACAGAAGCTGAAACATAGATGCTGAAACACAAATGTTGGAAGACAGATGTTGAAACACAAATGCTGGAACACAGGTGATGAAACACAAATGATGGAACATAGGTGCTGGAACACAAATGCTGGAACATAAAAGCTAGAACACAGATGTTGAAACACAAATGCTGGTTATGGAGCACGCACAAGAGATGTTGGAACACAGATGCTGAAACACAAATGCTGGAACATAGAAGCTGGAACAAAGATGTTGGAACACAAATGCTGGAACACAAATGCTGGAACATAGAAGCTGAAACAGAGTTGGAACACAGAAGTTGAATCACAGATGCTGGAACACAGATGCTGAAACACAAATGTTGGAACATAGAAGCTGGAACAAAGATGCTGGAACACAAATGCTAGAACACAAATGCTGGAACATAGAAGTTGAAACAAAGCTGGAACACAGAAGCTGAATCACAGATGCTGGAACACAGATGCTGGAATGCAGATGCTGAAACACAGTGCTGTAACGGACGAAACATAGTAATGTTACATATGCTGAAACACAGCGCTAGGCTGAAACACAGTGCTGGAAACTATGCTGAAACAGCGCTGGATCTTTGCTAATAAAAACGCACGCCTTAGCCATGGCCATGACTAGCAGCAGAAGTTACCAATCGTTTTCTTTAAGAAAAAGCACAAATGATGCCATTCACAACGCGATTGGTGTGGCCAACATCAAATGGCTATAATGCACAATCAACGGAGCTTAACATTGCTAAATCCAGAGTTTGGCAGGAGTCCTTCATCTGCTTTGACAAGTCTGGAAGTATTTGCCAGTTGGGTTTCTCTAATCACTCTG
>SNQJ01S0149625.1:10697-34072 GCA_010110895.2 Picea sitchensis | reverse complement strand
ATAAGAAAAAAAATTCTGTGGTTTTCTCTGGATTTGGGTTTCCACGTAAAACACTGGTGTACTGTGTATGTGTGTGATTGTTTATTATGTTATTACTGATTCACCCCCCCTCTCAGTAATCCAACATTTCCTACATCATCAAGCCCTTCACCGATGAGGTATTATGTGACATTGCTCCTCTTGATGTTTTTGATGTATTTTTAGGCCAACCATACTTGTGGAAGCAAAATGTTGTGTATGAGTCCCAACCTTACATTGTTATTGTTACCTTGGGAAATAAGTTGTACAGGATACCAGAGGTACCATCTCCTATCGCTATCTATTTGGTTACTGCAAAACAATGCAGTAATCTCATTTCCAAAACCAGGAAATTTGTTTTCCTGATGATCTGCCCTCAGGGAAAGAGGAAGATTGTGGCCACGAACTCCAGATATGGATCCTCGCACGACAAAAACAAATGGACAAGGTCATGGAGGAGTATCGGGAAATCTTCACCTCACTTGCAGGGGTACCTATGCACTTTCAGGTCAAGCACCCCATTGATATGACCTTAGGTGCATCGATGCCCAATGGGTCGATCTATCGACACTCTGTTTGGGAGAACGATGAAATAAAGAAGCAAATAAAGGAGCTGCTATAGAAAGGTCACATCCAACCAAGTTAATCACCCTATGGGAGCCCGATCGTGTTGGTGTAGAAGAAGGATGGGACTTGGAGACTCTGTATTGACTATTGGATGCTGAACAAGATCACTGTCTGGAGTAGGTACTCGATCCTACAGATTGATGACCTTCTAGACCAACTCAAAGGGGTGAAATATTTCAGCAATATCAACTTGAAGTCTAGGTATCACCAGGTACTAATCGAACCATTCGATGTGTGGAATACTACCTTCAAATCCAAGGAGGGCCTTTTTGAATGGTTGGTCATGTCTTTCGGGTTGACGAATTCTCTCGTAACCTTCATGAGGTTGATGCACGACATCTAGAGGCCATTCACCAACTCATTTTTAGTAGTGTACTTGGATGACATCCTGATCTTTAGCCAAACTTGGGAAGAGCACCTCCACCACATCTGACAAGTCCTCCAAACACTGTGGAAACACAAGTTGTGTGCCAATTTGGAGAAGTGCACTTTTGGCATGACCCAGATTCAGTATCTGGGATACATTATTGATGAGAGTGGGGTGAATTTGGATCCAACCAAGATACAATTCATCTGGTATTGGCCAACCCCGACCACTCTGACAGAGCTTCACATCTTTCCAGGTCTTGCTAATTTCTACCATAGGTTAGTGTTGGGATTCTCTCATAGCACCTAGCCCTTGAGTCAAGTCACCAAGGGAGGAGCAAAAGAAAAATTCCTTTGTTTGGAATCTCAACAGAAGGCATCCGTAGAATTGAAACATCACCTTTGTTGTACCCCAGTGGTCACATTACCAGACTTGCAACAACCATTTGAGATCGAGACAGATGCCTCTGACTATGCTATTGGGGTAGTTCTTACTCAACATGGGCATCCAATGGCATATCAAAATGAGACAAAGTCAGAAAGTATCCCACTTATGATAAATAAATGTACTCCATTGTATAGGCTTGCCGACAATGGAAGCATTACATTTTGGGGAAGGAAACGATCATCCACACAGACCATCGACCCCTATTGTTCATATAGAAACAAGGGAAGTTGCAGAACGATCGCCATCATAAGTGGTACACATATCTACAATAGTTTCATTTGAACATTAAGTACAAGAAGGGTAGCACCAATAATGTTGCATACTGCCTCATTTGACCACCAATCATGGTGATAACCACCAATGTCAACTCTTGTGGGAACGAGACTTCTGATTGGCTACTTCTCTGCAAAATCGATCCATATTTCAACCACACATACAAGACACTCTTGGAGAGTAACTGAGTTCCAAATTTTCATCTCCAGGATGCACTACTATGTCACCTGGGAAACCTGTGTTTTCCTTCAAGTGAGTGTGCCAAGATGATTTGGGAATCACACTATAGTCGGGTCGCTAGGCATTTAGGGGTCAAGAAAACAATGGTAGTATTGCAGAGGTATTTCTATTAGCCAAACCTTCGACATGATGTCAGGAATGAAATCATATCCTACACTGCCTACACCATTTCCAAACCGACCATCAAGAATCAAGGCCTCTATAGTCCACTACCTACCCCTAGTCGACCTTGGGAATCCATCTCCATAGATTACATGTCGGGCCTTGCTTCTACTAAGCATGACAATGACTGCGTTTTCATGGTCATCGACAGATTCTCGAAGATGGCCATAATGATGGCCATTATGGCATCCTTCAAGAAGAATATCACAGCAGAAGCCACTACTAAACTCTTCTTTGAATGAGTGTGGGAAAACTTTTGGATCCCATGGTCTATCATCTCATATCAGGAAAGCAGGTTCCTCAATACATTTTTCTCCAGCCTTTGGTCAATGATGGACAACAAGCTCACCAAGTCCACAACTTTCCATCCCTAAACTAATGGCCAGACATAGGTCGTACACAGGATGATCGTACACATTTTGTGCGTGTACAACTCAAAGAATTCACACACATGGGATGAGAGCCTCCCTTATGTACAACATAGCTATAACCGAGCCCTCCATAGCTCAACTGACCACAACCCCTTTCATGTGGGCTTGGGATTCCTGCCACTATGTCCCATTAACGTAGCCATATGATTTGTAGCTACTAAGGCTGATTCAACTCATGTCTAGTCTGAAGCTTCCAAGGCAAACAACTTCATTGAGCACATTCATCACATTCACCAACAGTTTCATGACATATTAGACAGAGTCAATGCTAATTACAAGCAGCGACATGATCAACATAGGGGGCCACACAAATTCTAAGTGGGCGACAAAGTGTGTCTATATTTGCAGAAGGAGCGCCTCATTGGATCCCACTGCAAGCTTTGCCTTCTCCGATATGGGCCATACTGTTAGAATATAGAAGATTCTGCTCGTTTTACCATTGAAAATACCCTTGTCACCCAACCATAGGCCGAAGACACCCTCCGAGCACCTTGACCTTGACAGAGAAGAGAATCCTGGTAGCAATCCAATATCCAAGAGAGGCTAATGCACCAAGCAAGAATAGAAACCAAGCTGATCAGATATTCCCACCCAGAAGCTGGCGCACACTTTTGCAGAGACTTGCGCACAAACTACCACTGTACTTGTGCAAATCTAGTTCTCTCTGCAACTGTTGAGATGTGAATAATGAGAAATGATACCCTGTATTTATAGTAGTCTGGCAGGATTACCGGGGCCGACTTCTCCTCCTGGGTACTAATTAATTCATATTAATTATATTTTTGTAGCCGACAACTTGTCTAGGGATTCCTTTACTTCTTTACTTCCTTTTGGAATATTCTAATCTCGTCATAGGTCACAATATAGGTTCATACCTCCCAAAGCTACCATAATATTAACACTCCCTCCTAGCTAGGGAGGTATGGTCTTGAGCACAACAGACCATTCAACTGGTAGCAACATGAGCACCGTCATTATTATCCAACTGGATAATATCCTATGACAACTGGTACAATATTAATTGATAGAACACAACTGTGTTTATCCACAGTAGTACATAACTACTCAAACCGTGACACATAGTCACGACCGGTGAAACATATCCACCACAGTAGTATATATCTACTGTCTGGAGACAGCCAGTCTCCATAACAATCATCTGATGACAACCTGCACAGAAAATATTGTTAAAATAAACTGAATCATCTGGGCCAATCTTTCACTCACATTTGTGAGATCTGAAAGAATATATTCCCTTAGTATAGAACATCAACAATGGGCTATCTTCCCTATTCTTCTCAAACAAGGAAGAATGATTGTTTCTGATTTCTGAGCCTAGACCATTTCTCACCCTAGGCCATTCTTCCTACACTAATCAAAGTGAACCTTGGAACGAATGTATAAACCCTAAGGAATGTCTGAGTCTGGACCATTCTCCACCCTAGGCCATTCCTCCTACACTAATCAAAGTTCACCCTGGAGATAATGTATAAACCCTAAGGAATGTCTATCCCTGATTGTTGAGTCTGGACCATTCCCCACCCTGGGCCATTCCTCCTACACTAATCAAAGTGCACCCTAGAGAGAATGTATAAACCCTAAGGAATGACTTTCCAGACCATTTCCTTTGTTAACCACAAGAGGAAAAGATTGTCCTGTATCAACCTCCAAAACGGACCATTCCTCATGTTAACCAAAATGAGAAATCATTGTCCGGTGAGGCGGGCCAGTCTTCTTGAGTAACCCTCAAGAAGAGAGACTGCCCTAGACCACTCCCCATGTTAACCAAAATGGGAAGTCGTTGTCTATGATACATCAGAAATCAGACTACTTCCCATGTTAACCACAATGGGAAGTCACTGTCCATCAGAAATCTCAATCCACTTTCCGAACAAGAAATAATCTGTCCAATCTAGACTATTTTTCAATTACAAAGATAAATGTTTCAATAATATTTTTAAATAATATTTTAGTGCTCCCTCCTAACCTGGAGAGTCTTCCCTTTCAGCTAAGGGAGTTATTTCCACGATCCCCATCTTCTCTTGGAAATATGCAAACTTAATTCTGGATAGAGGTTTTGTCAGGATGTCTGTTGTCTGCTCATCAGTGGGGATATACTCGAGATTTACCTCTCCTTCCTGAAATTTATCTCGAATAAAGTAGTATTTGATCTCAATATGTTTCGACCTTTCATGAAGCATGAGATGTTCTGATAATCTTATACAGCTCTAATTATCACAATGTATCATGGTCGATTCTGGAATCTGATCAAATAAGTTAGAAATTAACTTCCTTAGCCATATTGCTTCAGTGCATGCTTCACATGTTGCGATATACTCTTCTTTTGCTGTGCTGAGTGCGACAAAATTTTGTTTCCTGCTGCCCCAATATATCATAGTGGAGCCTAAGCTAAAACACATGCCTGAAGTTCTTTTTCTATCTTCTGCACTTCCTGCCCAATCTGAGTCTGTGAATCCATAAAGTTGTATATCACTGGATGCGGTATATCTCAAGCCATAGTTTATTGTCCCATGAATATATCTTAGGACATGCTTTGCAACAATCCAATGCTCTTGTCTAGGTTCCATCTGGAACTGACTTAATGTATTTACGACAAAGCAAATATCTGGTCGAGTATTTACCAAATACATTAATGACCCAATTAGTTGTCAATATAGAGATGGATCTATCGGATCGAAATCTAGGACTTTCACTTTTCTTATATCCGCATTCATATGAGTTTCCATGGACTTATAGTCCATCATTCCAAACTTCTGAAGGATCTTTATTACGTACTTTCCTTGTCCAATAAATACTTCACCATGCTTCTGCCATACTTCTAATCCCAAGTAATAGTGCATGAGACCTAGATCTTTCATATCAAATTCAGAAGCTAATTCCTTCTTGCACTTCATAGTGAGAGATTCTTCACCTGTTATGAATATATCATTAACATATAATAGTAGAATCACAGGTGCGTTATCCATGAATTTGTAATAAAGGTTTGGATCTGCATGACTCTTGGAGAAACCAAGTCTTGTTAGATAGCTATCCATTCTGGCGTACCAAGCCCTTGGAGCTTGCTTTAGTCCATATAGAAATTTCTTCAATCTGCAAATGTGAGTGTCTCTGGAGTGTACCTCAAACCCTTGAGGTTGTTCAATATACACTTCTTCTTCAATAGCTCCATTGAGGAAAGTTGTCTTTACATCCATCTGGTGTAGATTCGATCCCATGGAAGTGATAAGAGATATGATAGCTCTGATGGAGGTATACCTAGCCACTGGAGTAAAGGTTTCGTCATAATCTTCTCCCTCCTTCTGGGAGAACCCTCTGGCCACGAATCTTGCCTTGTATTTATGCACGCTTCCGTCTGCTGCATGTTTGATCTTGTATACCCATTTTGAGGTTACCACCGATTTTTCTTTAGGTCTAAGTACAATTTACCATAACTCATTTTTCATAATGGATTGATGTTCTTCCATCATAGATTCTTTCCATTGTCCCTTTTGAACTGCTTCTTCAAATGTGGTAGGTTCTTCATCTAGAAGCTTTGTCATATATGTTGCATAAATTGAGAATCTTTTCGGTCTTTTACTTTTCCTGAATGTTCCTTTTGGAACCTTGAGTCTTTATGCATCTTGTAATGTAGATTTAAGCCAAGCTGGTCATTTCTTGGTCTTCGGTATGATATTTGAATCAATTTTTTCACATGGATCCATAGGATGATCAGGTTGATCCTTTTCGTTATTTTCGTTTTCTGTGTTTTCTTCATTAGGTTCTTCAAGTTCTTCTTCTTCTATAATTTATTTGATGGATTTCCTGAAGGCCATTATTTCATTGAATGTTACATCTCTACTAAATTCAATCTTGTATTGTTCTGGAATATATATTCTATAGGCTTTGGATGAATCACTATATCCCATGAATATCCCCTTCTTTCCCGAGGGTTCTAGTTTATTCCTTTTGTCATTGGGAATGTGAGAGTAAACTGGACATCCAAATATTCTTAGGTTTTCCACATTAGGCTTATTACCTGAGAAGGCTTCTTCTGGTGTCATGTCCTTCAATATATGATGAGGGATTCTATTATGTACATATATTGTCATCATTTCTTCTTATCCCCATAGAAACATGGATAGACCTTGATCGTTCAATAAGGCTCTTATGGTTTCTTCAATAGATCAGTTCTTTCTTTCTGCTACACCATTTTGTTGAGGATTATGAGGAACAATCAGCTCCCTCCTAATCCATGTCGATTTGCAGAATGCAATGAACGCCTTCGAGGTGTATTCTCCTCCATTATCTTTTCTTAATGTCTTGATCTTCTTGTTTGTGAGGTTTTCTATTTCTGCTTTGAATTCTTGGAACTTGTTGAATACTTCGTATTTTGTCTTCAGTAGGTATAGACACGTCTTTCTTGAATAGTCATCTATGAAGATTACGTAGTAAATAGAACCTCCTAGAGATCGGACTGGCATTGGACCACAAATGTCTGAGTGTATTAGATCTAGGATCTCCTTAGATCTGTTGTTTCTTCTTGGGAATGGTTTCTTGATATTCTTCCCAAGGGTACATCCCTTGCAGATTCCTTCATGTGTAGATTTCAATTATGGTATTCCTTCAACCATTCTTTTGAGAAAAGGTAATGCTTGATAATTGATATGAGCATACCTTCTATGCCAAATCTCATTAGGGTTGACTTCGTCATGTACGAGAGCTTCTTCATTTTGTTCTAGTAGTCTACACAGATTTCCTTCACGACTTCCAATAATCCTAGCATTCTCTATGCTGGAGTTCTTATGCCATGATAACACCTTTCCATCCACAAAGGCTATTCTATTTCCTTTTTCTTCTAGACATGATATCGATACAAGATTCTTTTCTAAACTAGGTACATATAAAACATTGCTTAAGTGAACATGGTTACCTGATTTCAATTTGATGGAGGCTTGTCCAAATCCTTCAATGGGGTAAGTGATTTTGTCTCCAAGCTCCACTTTGTATGATGTCTTCTTCTCATTTAGATTTGAGAGTCTGGATTTATCTCCCATCATGTGCCTATAATCTCCACTATCGATTATCCACATGTCATATTCAATCGTTCCAGTAAGTGCTGAGTAGTGTAAAAGACTAATTGTTTCACACATGTCTTCAGTTGACAGGTAACTGGTCATGCTTTGATCCAAAACTTTAAATTTGTCATTTCTATATTCTGATATATCTAAGAGGTGCGTTGAGTTAGGGAACATTTGAATATCTTCTTTTTGAGCGAGATGCTCCATCGCAAGGTGATGGATCTGAGGTTTAGGCTTTCTGAAATTGCTTCTGCTAGTAACCCTAGTGACAGTGTCTTTGGAAGTTGTCGTTGCTAGTAACCCTAGCGACAATTCCTCAATGAGCTCAATACCCTAGTGGCTACACTTCCTTCCAACATTTATACTGAATGAAGCAGGTGTGGGCCCATAACCTGTTAGAATATAGAAGATTGTGCTCATTTTACCATTGACAATACCCTTGTCACCCAACCATAGGCCGAAGCCACCCTCTGAGCACCTTGACCTTGACAGAGAAGAGAATCCTGGTAGCAATCCAATAGCCAAGAGACGTTAATGCACCAAGCAAGAATAGAAACCAATTTGATAATATATTCCCACCTAGAAGCTGGCGCACACTTTCGCAGAGACTTGCGCACAAACTGCCACTACACTTGCGTAGATCTAGTTCTCTCTGCAACTATTGAGATGTGAATAATGAGAACTGGCACTCTGTATTTATAGTAGTCTGGCAGGCTTACTGGGGCCGATTTCTCCTCCTGGGTACTAATTAATTCATATTAATTATATTTCTGCAGTCGACAACTTGTCTAGGGATTCCTTTACTTCTTTACTTCCTTTTGGAATATTCTAATCTTGTCATAGGTCACAATAGAGGTTCATACCTTCTGAATCTACCATAATATTGACACATACACCATCACCAAGGCTGTAGGGGAAAATTCCTTCAAGCTCCGTATCCCACCATTCCTTGGTTTGTAGCCAGTGTTCAATGTGGACCACCTTTGGCCTTACTTTCCACCTCTACTCGACACAACCAACATGGCAGAACAACTCCCACCAACATAGTTAAACCTAGTTTGCATGGAACAAGCCACAACTAATTGAATTATCGACACACAGATCAAGAACACCCGCCAACAGAGGATCCAACTATATCAAGTTTTCAAAGAAGGCATGTTACAACTAGGGTATACTACATGATTTCTTGGTTAAATGTAAGTGAATTTATGCAAAACTTCTTAATTTAATGGTTGTAGTATTTTTTTTCTTGCATTTCTTGTTATAATTTGTTGAATAAACCTTAGGTGACAAGCACACATTGTAGGTCCTTGTCTCATGTCCCCATTAAGGTTTTAAGCCATTTTTCTTTGAAGTGAGATAGAGCCTTGCCTTAGCAACACTCTATTCTTTCTCTTCCATGCTAGTCGTTTTATTATTGAAGCTAAGAAAGAGAAAACGCATCAAGGCTTAGTTCCCTTACACCTTTATGAGCAAATTTTCCCTAGGGTTTGCCTGGTAAAGCCTTGCCATAGAATCGTGTTACCTGCAAAACCTCTTGTCTTAGTCTTATGCAATCTTTTGAGCTAGCCATTTTGAAATTGAGCTAAGGAAGGAGGAGAGAGAACTGAGGCCTAGTTCCCCTACACCAAAATGAGCCTCTCTCCCCTAGGGTTTCATCCCTGAGGCCTTTCCATAGCAACACCTCAAGGTTTAACCCTCCCATCCTTAGTCCTACTATTATCTTTTGATCCTTCAACTTGCGTTCTCCTTTTGACTCCATTTACCCTAGGAATGCACTGATATAAGGCTTAGCATGTGAGTAATTTGATCAAAACAACTTCAAATACTTTGAACAAACCCTAAATATTCTAACCCTAGCCTAAGACTAACCCTACTAACTAATTTATGTCATCATCCTTTGTTATTAACATCATTATGTAGCTACCATTTTACTTGTGATCAATTGAATGGTTGTTTAAGGCATTATCTAAATGAAGTGTTGATTATTACATTGAATTCCACGTTCATTCAACATTTATTGAAGAAGTGATATAGTACATCATTGCTATTATATAAACATTGACTTCGCCAATATTTATTGTTCATTTTCTTATATATCAGATATTCATTGATTATATGAAGTAATAACCAAGCGAGTAAGCTTGCATATATATATATATATATATATATATCTTGTTGCTTTGTCTCAGGTAGGTACATATCTCTTTTTGGTTATACTTGTCTTTATTGGCTGGGTAGTTGGACTATCTTCTCATTGGTGACTTGTGAGGGGGGATTTATCTTTTATCCTTCAATCCTTTGCCTTCTCAAACCCCCAGGTCACTGGGGACGTCTCCCCTGGGCCTTACCTCCTTAAACAGAAAGAACCTTCCTATCAAGGTGACATTGGGTGTGATTAGCTCTATTACGCCAATTTGTCTCTTCACATCTATATTTTATCCTAACTACAAACTCCGTGATAACATATTGGTTCCATTGCCAGGGAAAACTGAGTCAAACCTTCCTCATATGACACTTTTTGGTAAGCCTTGCCTCTAGAGTCTTTATCTTACAAGCTTACCTGGCGACTCCACTTTGGGTGTTTTCCCTTATCCTTTTGGTAGTTTCAAGAAAATTATCCGGTGACTCCACAAAATACAAGGAGGTTCAATAAATCCTCCTCAATCCTTCAGAAGAAATCCTCCCCGAAAATTTCATGTTGTAAAATCACTCTTTGGAGGGAGTCTTTCTTTGAAAACCATGTCTAGCTCAGTGACTCAGACCAATACGATGAACCCACCAAATAATCAAAGACAATGGTCATCAAATCTCTTTAAGCCACTAGACATGTCTTCCATACCAGGCTACCCTAGGAAAATGTCACCCAACTATGAGAAGTGGTTGCCTAAGTTTACCGGTACTGATGCAATCAATGCCGAAGAGAACATGAGCAATTTCTGGGTGTTTTTTCAGCTTCACCCCATTAGTGATGATGCTTAAGACCTAGTCATGAAATTTTTCTCTGCTACCCTCCTTGATTCTTCAAGGTGTTGGTATCTCTATCTTCCTGATGGAATCATTAAAACCATGGAAAAAATAGAAGAAGAATTTATGAAGAGATGGAGCATCAAAGAAGACCCCAACATGCTTCTTACCAGATTGAACTCCCATTGGAAACATGAAAATGAATCCATTAAGGAATTCCACACTAGGTTTGAAACTTTGTTGCAGAAGATCCCTGTAAGCCATCATCCAAGCAATAATTATCTTGTCTATATTTACACCAAGTCCTTCACTGGTCAACTAGGGTATCTTCTCGGGGACAAAAACTCCTAATCGATCCAAGAAGCTCAAGAATTAGCCACCAATATTGAAGGAAACCTCCATTCATCCAAAATTGAGCCTTTCACAAACCCAAGGGGGAATATGGATACTAAACCTAAGATAGTCTACAACACTGAGCCTTCTTATGACCATTGTGCTAGCATGGAAAAACTACAAGCTACTGTGGATGGCATGATAAAAAATCAAGAGATAATAATGAGTAGAATTGTCAAAGGTCCCAGAGCCAAGCACCTAAGGTCTGAGACAAAGGTCAATTCCAAAAGGGGAACCATTTCTATAAACCAAAGAATGACCAAGAGGTTCCAAACACCCTGGCTCCTACAAATGTTATGGATGAAATTCCTTGGTGTTTACCATGCAATGAAACACATTGGGAGCATGAATGTCCTTACAACAATGATGGCCATCAACAAGTGGACAATATAGGCCATTTCATAGAAGGCCCTCAAATAAATATCACCGCTGAAGAGCATCAGGAGGGCATGAAAGAAACATCTAGGTTGGCTAGGATGGAAATAATAAACAACCTGGACCAAGAATAAAAAGATAAATTGAAAAAACAAGAATTCCAGGTGTACAGGAGAAAAAAAAAAAAAAAAACAACCTACCTCCATTCCTTTGACTGCCCAAACAAAATCCCCTCCTTTGGATATACTTCTCCCTAAGAAATCCAAAATTGAAAGGGTTGATTTGAACTTCAACCTTGAAGGGGAACTATCTAAGATGCATGTAACCATCCCCCTGAAAGAAGTCATTAACGTCCCATCTGTAAAAGAGATATTTGACAACCTTTTCCAAGGATCAGATGGACCCATGGAACCTCCTATCATGTTTCAAGCCGATCACTTCAGGGTCCAATACGATGAACATCCTCCCTTCTTCATGACCTTGATAATGAATAACAAGAGGCTCAACAACTGCATGATATATGGGTTGGTGCTAACATGATGTCCCTCAAGGTCATGCAACATATAGGGTTGAAAGTCACACGACCTTATAGGAATGTGTGTGGATTAGAATCTAAAGCCATACCCACACATGGGTGATTGAGAATTTCCATGTTTACCTTAAAGAATACCCCGAGAAAATCATCCACATGGACATAATGGTCGTGGTCATCCCATATGTATGGGGAATGTTATTGAATAGGAAGTTTTCCTCGAAACTGGGGGGTACTCTTGAGATGGACCTCACTTATGTGAATATACCCTTGAAAGATGCAACTATTGGTCATCTCCCGAATGTACCCGTGACCACAACTCATTTGCAAGATCCTAGTGATTCCATCAAAGATGACAAAGAACATGAAGAAATCATACAAAGTCTTCATGAGTACTCTCCAAATGATATGCCTTTTGCAATAGGGGAAGACTTTGATCAGATTCAATGGCCTAAGAAATAGGAATACCAACAACTCCTGGGCAAGTACAAAGACAAGGAAATTGGGACTGTGAAGATACTAAAAAAGACATAAGATGATGTACAAATTCATTCATCCCAGTAGGAAGTGTTTACAGCAGAATCCCACCCCCCTCCCTCTGCACAATACACTAGGGTCATTCAAGGAACAACCAAATACAAGATCAAAAAGTACAAAGAAGGGGACGTAGTATGGATGTGGGATACCCAGAAGGGAGAGCCAACCAATGTCAAAGGAATCACTCAATCATGGCTTAGACCTTTCAAAGTTGGAAGAGAATCAGTTGACAACTCTTATTATTTGTCCACTTTGGAAGGAAGAAGGCACTCATTACCAATCAGCGAGAACCTCCTCAAACCCCACAAGGGTGGGGGGACCTGACTTCACAGGTAAGTCCAAATAAGTAAGTAGGCATTTGGAATTCATGTACTATACCATTTGTATTGAATATTAGAATAATTTTCTTTACATTCACGCTATTGATTGTTTTATTTTCAGTCTTATATATATATATGCTGGGGTGGTGTAACCACCCCAATCAGTTACTAATATTGCTATTGAGATCAAGAAGGTAAACAAGTTATGCCAGATATGTTGTGGTTCTCATGCACTCTACGGTGAGCACATGTCCCCGAGTTGGAGCCAGATGTTATCCCCCACTTTTAGGGATAACTAGGAGATCGTGTCTCGAGGCCCACAGGTCCTAGACATGGAGTATCGAGAGCTGGATCGACTTTAGCATGGCCCTGGAGGGCCCATATTTTATCCCTTCCAGTGCCTCTACTCTGTCAGCAACAACAACATCCATCACCATCGACTTGTTCTTGTATTAGAGATGGTTCTTGCTCCATGAGGTAATGAGTCTGGGTATCATGGTATGTGTCACTCTAATCCTAAAAACTTTTGAATATGTGCATATGATTCCTTTTGTTTCCAACAAATGCTTGGATATTATACTTTCCCACTTGACCATGTCTAGGGGGAATGACAGGATGCCCTATTAAGCATGTGTCCATAGGTTTTAGTTTGCCATTAGGGGAGTTTCTGAAAATCCATCGTCCACTCCCATCATAGCACCACTTTTTCATCTTTCTCCCCACTCATATATCCCATTACACTTGTCCGGGAATTGGGTTGACCTATCATTTGAGGATTTCACCTTGTGGGAAGAAGGGGCTAAAGGCCCAGAAGGTAAAAGCAAGCTGGCAAAAGATAAAATCCTAAAAATAGAACCTTGAGATGCTTCACCTAGGGATCCCTAAGAAAGAAATAAAAGGATTCTCATCAAGGAATAAGAAGGACCCAATAAAAATAATAAAACAATACATGATCAGAGGATAGGGGGTCTCATCACGAGACAACCTATTAGGTCCATGGGTATCTAACAGTATGACACTACTAGCAGCTGGTCACCACGTCGCGGTAGTGACTCTTGGTTGCATGGCCAAGGGAAAGGGGGTATCATCACGATCTATTCTTCTCATTTATGTTAAATTACTTGTGGGTAACGCTTCCACCACTGGTCACCATGCTAGGGAAGTGTCCCCTGATTATATTCTTGAAGAAAAAACAATAATAATAAAGAATAAAAGGCATGAATTGGGCTTGGAAAAATTACATCTAGGACAGGTGCAGATTGCCTTCTACAAAGGCACCCACAGGTAATACTTTGCACTCCCTTGCTCTCACTGCACCCATTTTCAGGACATCCCTTATCCACATCACCCCACTTACATGGCTTGGATGAATTATTTTCCGAGAAATTTCCTTTTCCAGTGAATACTATCCCGATAGGACACCCTGTCACTTTCTCCAAACTTGTATTGTAGGCTTGTATAATGTATTTGAGCTTTTAACTGGGGTAATGGGGGTTTTATGCACATGTTTAATAATATTGATGATGAGATGTGATTGACATTGCTATGATACCTGTGAATTATGAGCCCATGGAGGGCATAGCTATTAATGTGCAGGATCATGCCCGATGGACAAGTACCATGTTGGACAGGTACACATGGGGAGATGATTAGTTCAGACCTCCATGGGGCTGAAGATCCCACCACATGGATGTTGAGACCCCAGAAAGGGGCAGTGACAAGACAAAGGGTTTTTCACAGAAGAGAAGGAGGACATCTTGTAGAGGCACCCCGACAGAGCTTGACCTAGGGGGCTTGTGCCCTTTTTAGTGAAATGTTGGCCTTGGAAGGCCTAGGACGTCACCCTTCATGATCATGACACCACCTAACAACATGGACGTTTTGGGAGACAAGTGGGGTAGTTTTGGTACATGTGGCAGGTTGGAGAAGCCTAAGGAGGGCTAACATTTTTCTCCAGGATGTTGCATTTTCCCTAGAAAGGGATAACGTCACCCTAAAAGGGGCATGACGTCTCTTTATTTCTTGATTAGGGTTTAATTTTAAGCATTTAATGTAAAACAATATGATTTTAGTATTTTGTCCTTGTCGACCTTTTTCATGACCTAAAAAGTAAAATTAGGTCATGGTACTGTATAAATTGAGGGTTTTTACCTTCATTTTTCATCATCTTTCACTCACTCATTAGTGAGGTATGAAATTCGCACTACACTTGGATTTCTTGGCTGAAATTGTGAGGCGCACTTGTTGAAGGAAGTATTTTATTTGCATTTTTGGCATTTATCTTGGTGGAAGGTGTTACAACTAGGGATTGCTACTTGATTTCTTGGTTAAATGTAAGTGAATTTCTACAAAAATTCTTAATTCAATGGTTATAGTATATTTTTTCTTGAATTTCTTGTTATAATTTGCTGAATAAAACCTAGGTGACAAGCACACATTGTAGATCCTTGTCTCATGTCCCCATCAAGGTTTTAAGCCATTTTTCTTTGAAGTGAGATAGAGCCTTGCCTTAGCAACACTCTATTCTTCCTCTTCCATGCTAACCATTTTCTTATTGAAGCTAAGAAGGAGAAAACACATCAAGGCCTAGTTCCCCTACACCTTGATGAGCCGATTTTCCCTAGGGTTTTCCTCGTAAATCCTTGCCATAGAAACACGTTACCTGCAAAACCTCTTGTCTTAGTCTTATGCAATATTTTGAGCTAGATGTTTTACAATTGAGTTAAGGAAGGAGGAGAGAGCACTGAGGCCTAGTTACCCTACAACAAAGTGAGCCTCTCTCCCCTAGGGTTTCATCCCCAAGGCATTTACATAACAACACCTCAAGGTTTAACCCTCTCTTCCTTAGTCCTACTATTATCTTTTGATCCTTCAACTTGCATTCTCCTTTTGACTCCATTTACCCTAAGAACACATTGATCTAAGGCCTAGCATGTGAGTACTTTGATCAAAACAACTTCAAATACTTTGAACAAACCCTAACTATTCTAACCCTAGCCTAAGACTAACCCTACTAACTAATTATTGCCTTCATCCTTTGTTGTTAACATCATTATGCAACTACCATTTTACTTGTGAGCAATTGAATGGTTGTTTAAGGCATCATCTAAATGAAGTGTTGATTATTACATTGAATGCCACATTCATTTAGCATTTATTGAAGAAGTGATATTGTACATCATTTCTATTATATAAACATTGACTTCGTCAATATTTATTGTTCAAATTCTTATATATCAAATAGTCATTGATTATATGAAGTACTAACCAAGCGAGTAAGCTTGCATATATATATATATATATATATCTTGTTTCTTTGTCTCGAGCAAGTAAATATCTCTTTTTGGTTAAACTTCTCTTTATTGGCTGGGTAGCTAGACTATCTACTCGGTGATGACTTGTGAGGGGGAATTTATCTTTTAGCCTTCAATCCTTTGCCTTCTCAAAACCCCAGGTCACTGGGGACGTCTCCCCTGGGCCTTACCTCCCTAAATAGAAAGAACCTTCCTATTGAGGTGACATTGGGTGGGATTGGTTCTATTACGCCAGTTTGTCTCTTCACATATATTTTTTATCCTAACTACAAACTGCGCAATAACAAGGCCAACTCCTTCACCAGGGAAAGTGGTTGACCAGGGACCAAGTTCAACAGAAGTTTCCTCATCTCATGGAGGAACTCAACGCAATGGGGACCATTTCTTACTAAGGGGGTAGGAATGATCCAAGTGGATATTGGTGGCCACCCACCTGTTCCACTTCGACTCCCACCATTGTTTCTTTCAGTTTTTCAGTTTCCTTAATTGTAGCACAATTTACTATTGTTGGCAGGTTTTCGGGTCCTGAACTTCCAGAGCCATTTTGAGGCCCTAAACGACGTTTTTTGGGCATCAACTGGTCGGAAAATACATGTCATATTTTTTTATTTTTAGTTGTAGTGATCAGATGTATCATATGCATCAAATGGAGATAGTATGCCAAATTTACGACCCTAGGAAATTGATGTACCAATTTACCTCGACGAGGCCCATATTCTGGTGTTTCATCTCCCAGGGTTAGGTTTTTGGATGTTGAAGGTTTCAGAGGCCTATAGCCACCACATCTCTTCTCAGAGATAAGCTACCAACACCCTAGCTAGTTTATTTCTATTCTATCTGTAAACAAATTTCAGTTCTTTGATATTAATGAAATGAAGTGTTATTTTCATTGCATCTTTTTATTCATGGTTATTTGTATATTCTATTGCGTTCCTGCATAAATTCGGATCAACATTTCCATGTTATAACATGTGCCCCATGCAAAAATATGTACCCCATACCACCTCATACACTTGCATGACTTGGAACAGACTCCAACTAGGAAACACCCCAGTCTTAAAGGGGATTAGCCCAATAGGACACCCTGATACCCTCTCCAAACCTAACTTTTCAAATTGCATAACGTCTTTGAGCATTTTTTGGGGGTTAAGGGGGGTCCGATGCACATGTTTGGGTGATTTAATTATTGGATATGATTTACATGTTAGGATACTTGTGACTTATGAACCCCTGGAGGGCGTACTTGTTGATTTTGTAGGACCATTCCCAATGGATAGATACACATGAGGGAAGGAATAGCTCAGATCTTCATGAAGGGCTCAAATCCCACGGATGGACATTGGAACCCTAGCCAGGGGGTAAGAAGAGATTGAAGGCTTGCATAATGAAGGAAGATGAAATTTCCTTTGGAGGCACCTTGGCAGGCCTAGATGATGAGAGGCCACCCTTTCCCACCTGGACGTTGTCTTTGGAGACCTTGTACGCCACCCTAGTAGCCCCATGAAGTCACCCATAGCTAGGGTTTGACATTGAGAGATGTTGGGTGTCAGTTTTGGCATGTGTGGCATGGAGGAGGGCCTTTGGAGGCCTAATATTTTGCTAGATGACCTCAACGTCTCATGGAGGAGGCCTAACATCACCCTAGGAAGGATGAAGTCACCCTCTTTAGGGTTTAATGTTGAAAATTGATTTAATTTTGAATTTTAAGAGAAAATTGACATGTAGGCTCTGTTTTAGGAAAAGACACAAGTGTTGGATTAATTAACCAGGATTTCCCATATAAATATGGCTGGCTAAGTTCATTTTTTGATGATAACTCATCACAAACAAGTGGTGGATTGGAATTTTTTCCCTCTTTAAGGGTTATTGGCTGAAATAACTAATGCGCATCTCTTGGGGAAGTTTTATGGTGGTGTATCTTGGCATTTTTCATGGTGGAATGGTATTCAACTAGGGTTTGACTTGATTATTCTTGGTGAAGTAAGTAGAAAATCTACATTTTTATTCATGTAATGAATGTTTGTGGTAAAATTTACTTGTTTCATGTCTAAGATTATGAAATTGTTTGTTTAAACCCTAGGGGAGAAACAACAAATGCTTATTTTTCCCTATAACTCTTCTACTAGCTTGAATTTGTCAACCATACATTGTTTTGGAAGTGATTACTAGATCCCTAAAGTGATATCTCTCTAGTGGCTTCACTCTAATTACCAATTATATTTTCTAAAAGAAGTCTAAGAATGGAAGGTATGCTAGGGCCTAGAAGTGCCTACTCTCTAACAAGACCTCTCTTCAAGATTTAGATGCTTGAGGCCTTGAAGTGCCAACACCTCTTGCATCTACCTCTTTCCTTAGGCAAGTATTATCATTGATTTATTTCCCAAGTGATATTGTCACTATTATTTGAATCCATAATACCCTAAAGGAACTAATTTATATACTCTTGTGGATGAATGAGATCAAAAAAAACTTTCAAACTTTCTTTCTTGAAGCTCTCACTAACACTAACACTAACACTAATCTAGCTTAGAAACACTAATAGACACACTGCTTCTGCTACCATAATAATTTCTACAACTATCATTTATATCTTATATCAGCATACTAACCTCCAAAACTTACCAAGAAAGTTTCTCTAGCCTAGGTGTTATCACCCCAAGGCTCTAGTCTTCCCTTTGCTATCCTTCTAAGTGCAAAATTCAGAAGTTGTTGAAGGTTGTTGTTGTTGTTGTAACCACTGTTACAACCATCATTGCAACCCCTAATAGTCCTTAAATTGTCCCTAATACCACCCAACACTTGTACTAGGAAAGATACTATCAATATATGCTAAAGTGTTTGTTTAATTGCCTAACTTAAGTACTTTTCTGAAGTGGTTTTGTTGTTGTCATCATTAGTTATTTTACTGTTTTTACAAGTGTTTTGACAACCCATTCAAGTCACTTATTGACTTGTTTTAATCATTAAATTGTAAGTGACAAAGTACTATCAAATTGCAAAGCCTTTATATCATTTTTTGTTATCATAACTTGCAAATTTCTGGACATATTGTTGTTGTTATACATTTTATCTTTTGTCTATACATAAGAGTGTTTTAGTAGCATATTTTTATCTTGAAGTCACTAATTTGAAACATTGATATCATTGGTTATTTCTAAAATTTGTTGTTTCATTGGTAAAGGGTAGATACCATTCACCATAAGATTTCTCCTTGACCCTTTAAACCTCACCAAGTGACTTCTTTCCTTGAGTGACCTAGAGAGAGGGGTGGGTTTTTACCTAGTCTTTTTGCCCTTCATCAACCAACTAGGTCTTGGGACATATCCCTTGGAGTGAGTAGGTTCTCCTCCTAAATATAAAGAGGTATCCGATTGGGGTGACATTGATAGTACTACCTCTGTGTTACGTCAATATAGGTCTACTTGTGTTTAGGCTTTGGGAAAGTATAGATTGTGCGATAACATTTTTGTTACCGCTGTCGGGGAACATTGAGTCAATATTACTCAACGACACTTTTCCAGTAAGTATTTTACTCAAATCCTTCACTTCACAGAGCTTACCTGGAGAATCCACTGAGGGTTTATTCCCTCACTCCCTTGTATAATCCTTAAGAGGTTATATGGTGACTCCACTAACTTCCTCTCTACTTCGTGATACTTTCAAGACATTGGATCATGGCGCCCTGGGAAAAAGTGTATCCGACTATTGATTTTGAAATTTTTCAAGGATACCTGCATTATTTTGATATAAAATGGTTAAACAACTCTCCAAGATTCGGAGGCCTCCCAATTACTCACATTGTATAATTCTTGAATTATATAAGTGAGATAGAATTTAAAGGGGAGAATGTTCTGGTAAAAATGTTCATACTTTCCCCGTCGTCATTTTTTGAAAGATTGGATTAAGGTTTGTTGTGAAGATAAGGGTATATCATATTTCATAGACCTCATTAGTAGGTTTATTGATTTTCTGAAACTACAATTATATACATATGAAGATGCCCTTCAAAATCTCACAATCGCCCTAGAGGATGAAGGATTCACTAATGAGATTATGGAAGATCTCAGGGATGTGTACCATACTCAATACCAAGAACCCTATGATATAGAAGGAGATATTTATGAAGAAGGTTGTCAACCCCTTGAAGAGGAGCAAGATTTTTCCCATGATTCAATAGAATGCAATAAAGACTTGACTAAATAAGTGAGTTATGTGGATGACGCACTAGTATCCACTCCTCCATTTGATGAATCTCTCCAAGATCCTATCTCTCTTGCACAAGATGAAGATAATGAGATGAATAATTTTCCTTTCCATTTTTTTTATGACACTTTGTTCTATGATTCAGAAGGTGAAGAAGTAAAGAACCCTTGGAAGAGCTAGTTCCTTCATTTTCTGATGAAGGAAAAAATATGATTAAAGAGACGACTCTTGGGGATGATGTACTGGATGCTCTTTCATTTGATAAATTCATCCAAGCCTTTGATGCTCCTACACAACAAGAAGTGACCACGGTAAGTTATTTCCCTTTACAAGATTTTGACGATGCTTTATTCTATGATTTGGAAGGAAGAAGTATTAGAGGATCCCTTGGATGCATTAAATCCTTCATGTTATGATAAAGGTAGTGAAATGGTTGATAATATTGATGAGTTCATACATGTTGGAAGACATAAGTGGGATGTGATTGGTTCCGATGAGGATCCCATTTATGATATGGAAGGATATCTTCGAGTGTTTCCTTTACAACAATCATATGATGTTCCTAATAATTTTGACGTTTGGCAACAAGATGATGATATAATTATAGAATTTTTCCAAGCACCCAAGGATGACCCGGTGCAATTTTCTCCTAATGATTTTCGGTCATACCTTGAGGATTTTGATGAGTATTCCTTTGAGATCTTGGATTTATTCTATGAAGAATATTATCAACCGCCGTTGTGCTCAAATTTTGATAAAGGTGAGGACGTTGTATACTTGAAGCAGGATACTTGTGACAAGATTGTCCAACTCCCTCTGATTGCTTTACCTCATTATGCAACTAAGGATGCAGTTGTGGAACATGTCTCTTGTTTCAAGTTTTATTGAGGGAAAAACTTTCAGTTAGAATTCAAGGGGAGGTTGAATGCCTTAAGAAGTTTATTATATCAATCTTTCAACTTTCCCCTGAGAAGTTGTTAGTTTCCTTCTAAGTTCTTGTTAATCCTTTATCAAACCCAAGGGAGTGATGACGTCCAAGGTAGTCAACCCTCAGACTCTTTGAGCTATCCCTTTGAGTTCTTGATGTCTCACGATTCTTTTCTGAGATGGATTGATCACTTTTCTGGAAGGGTGACTTGGCATGATTTTGTCCCTCCCTCCTGCCTCCATGAGCTAGACTTTACGACTTCCTATTATATAATGCATGCTCTAACTCATGTTTATTTTGTGCTTAACTTATCAGTGTTTTGGTTTATGATGAAACACATAGGTAGGTGTTATGATACAATTCTAGCGTGGTTGTACTAGTTGTATACTTATACCTATCATTTGACAGGTAAGTACATGTGACATAGGGTAGGTAGGCGTTTGCATTCATTGTATATACCATTGCATTGTGTATTAGCATAGTTGCAGTTCCACTTTTCTTATTAATTTCCTCACTTGAATATATGTATTTTCATGATTATGTTTTAGATTAGATAGTTAATTTTATTTTAAAGTTTTGCATCATGTACGTGGTTGATCCAAAAAGGAACCAAATAAGGATAAGAACAACTCATAATGCACAGAAGAAACTTAGGATGCTCATAATGGCTTCAGTAGACAACAAATGAGAAAAAATTCAAAGTTCCCAAAACTCAATCAAAATGGCATGATCGCAAAGAGCGCGCCACAATATTTCTAACGATGCAAACGAATCGCAAACAGAGTTACAGAACGAAAGATATAAGCTATCAAAGTTTTGGTCAACCTAGCCCAGTCAATAGGGATGAGTCAACATCCGTACTATTGACGTCGACATCATTACAATTGACGTCAATGTCCATACAACCTATGTGGCAAGCATAGAGGGTGACATGTGTCATGATGAAATCATCATGCCACATGGCAACACCAGAGGCTACCACGTGTCACTCAGATTTGGAATTTTTAGGGCACCATGTGGATGAGTAAAAAAGTGCCACATGGCACCCCCAGGTAATGCCATGTGGCACCACCCAGGAGGTGCCACATGTCTTGAGGTGACACGAATTTTACGTCAACACACAGGTGTTCAAATCAACGGATGCCACATGGCCCAATAAGAAGGTGCCATGTGGCACCCCCAAAATGCACAAGGAGGCCCTGTGACAAAAAAGTTAAATATATATATATATATATAAATTGACCACCAAATATGGAGGCGGTTCCACCAAAATCGGTGGAATATTCGCCAATCGCCAAACTTAACCATCGCTAGATTCTCCACCACATTTAGTGGAGCATACCAAAATGTCCGCAATATTTAGCCAGAAATCGCCAAACATTCTGCCGAATGGAGCGGAGTCCACGGGATTCGACCCCGGGACCTCCGCTAACCCACACTCTAAAAATAGCTCCTCCTACCAGCGCGCCAAGTGCCTTAGTTATTGCATAACCGCCGAAAATTTGTATAAGAAGGGGTTCAGACAGTGCATTCGGGACAAGAGCACGAGAGGTGAGACCAAGTGTGATCGTACAGATCTGTAAGGACTTGGGTGCGATTTTCAATATTTTGGAATGGATTTCGAGATCTATCCAATCATTTATTACAGGAGCAGTGGCATGCAAACTAAGGCAAGGGTACTTCTTGGGCCAAAAAGTGTCTGACTCTGATCGAGGTGTGGAGACAATCATTTTTAGGTAAAACGATGACACAAAATGCAATGGTGGTGTTAGTTTTCTGATATGAACAAAGCTTATGCATCTTAACTCCAGAATAAGGTATACTTATGTATTTTGCCCAATTATTTTGTGGAGTTAATAAAATACCTACCCATTTGAGAGAAGGACCTGGAGACGTAGTCCACTAGGGACGAACTCCGTTATCAAGTTCTTTGTGTTCATATTGCATGATTATGTCTCTTTCCTTTTCATATTTTCCTTCTTTATGGTTTACTTTAGTTTATTCTCATTTAATACAATTCTTTAATAAGTGACGTTGTTTGCACTCTTTTCGTCAATGTGTGAGCAAAAAGTGAGTGCTTACATGCCTAGTTGGGCTCTGCTAGTCATGACAGCTGTGATGTAAAAGGTTAGAAAGAAAACAACTAAGCTATTAACAAGAATT
>SNQJ01S0149625.1:0-10687 GCA_010110895.2 Picea sitchensis | reverse complement strand
GGTTACTTAACCCATTTCTAGGTCACTTAACCTATTTTCCTTATTTTAGGGTTAATCACTTTCCATGAATAGAAAGTTCTCCAATACTTTATCATTTAAATATTCCTTCTTGATTTTGTCACTTCATTTTATCATTTAAATAACCTTTCTTGATTTTTTCACTTTACTTTATCATTTAAATAATGATTTCTTCTTTTCAATAACTTTGATTTCTTTGACCTTTTGGGGCTTCAAGCCATCATATAGGGGTCCTTCGACTTCGTAGAGCCATAACTCTCAAACCGTGAGGAGTTATGTGACATTCCACATACCACCGAAAATGGCATGTCAAGCGCTATCCATCTAGGATAGTTTCACCAACTTCATTGGTATTCATCTCATTAATCCACATGCAAGAATGGGTCCTCCAACTGTTTTTCTAGGATAACTCAATCCGTAAAGTGTCTTCCCATGAGGTCTTTCACCATAAGGGGATCACTTTGGAGTTCATCCATTTGTGCACCTTATCAAACATGATAAGACAATAATGATTCATCTTTGCATCAATTCACCACTACATCATATATATCAACTATGCATCATGTATAAATGACAACTCATTGATCCATATTCATCAATGCATCATATCAATTATCCATATTTATCAATTGGTTTCCACATGGACATCTATCATTCTCATCAAGGGAATCATATCAATGATCCATCTTTATCAATTGGTTTCCACTTGGAAATCTATCATTCTCATCAAGGGCATCATATCAATGATCCATCTTTATCAATTGGTTTCCACTTGGACATCTATCATTCTCATCAAGGGTATCATATCAATCAATTACTTGACATAAATCAATGACATCAATCAAACCAAACCATTTGCATCAATGGCGTATGATCCAACAATCTCCCAAATAATCAAACCATTGGCATCAATGACAACATGATCCAACATAATGGAGATGCTAATCCTAAGAAGTTAGACAATTGGATCCAACAGGTTGAAGTATATTGTCATCTTCAACATATTGAAAAAGAGAAAATTAAAGTGAAACTGGATTCTCTTCAGTTGGAAGGAACCACTCTCGTATGGTGGGAGAGCAAGCTACAAGACATAAGTAAGTGTGGTAATATTCTTTCCTCATGGTAGGAATTTAAATTAGAGATAAGGAAGTAGTTCTATCCATTATGGTATTTACATAAAGCAATGATGGAATGGAAAACTTTGAGACAGAGTAAATATCAGACGATACAAAGTTTCACATAAGAATTTAGGAAGAAATCTCTAGCATTGAACATTCCTTTGGATTCTTATGAAAATTTAATGAAGTATAATGGCGCACTTCATAGTTATATTCATCATACATTTCTCTTGTTTAAGCCCACTAGTCTTGACAAAGTTTGTGTGCAAGCCACTCACCTTGAGAATAGGGGGAAACATGTTCAAGAAGATCCCATGAAGAAACCTTCCAATTTCCCACAAAAGACTTTCAAGAAGTTCAAAAGGAAGGACAAGAAGACTGCTACAGTAACGAGAGAAGGAGGAAAACCATCTTGCACTCATTGCAATAAGGGTGGTGATGATTAAGAACACTGTTGGAAACTACATCCAGAAAATAAACCAAAATAGTTCGGTGGAAAGGGGAAGACGAAGATCGTTGCTACAGTGAAACAAGATCTTGGTTCTGAATCATGAGATGAGGGAAAGATCACAATGACTGGAGTACAAGGTAAATAGTCTATTCATGCTATTTCATGTTCCAATGATGAATCTCATATTGATGAACGAAAGAGGAATGAGTTATTTCATATATGATTTGTATCTAAACATACTAATATAGATACATTATTTGATCCGGGTTCCCAAGTAAACTTAATATCTGAAGCACTTTTCAAGAAGATGGGTCTTGTAACGAAAAAACATCCAAATCCTTACCCTCTTAGTTAGGTGTGTGATAAAGAAAAACTTAAAGTCATCAAACAATGTAGGGTCAGATTTGTTATTGATTCAAAGTTGATTGATGAAATGGATTTGGATGTTGTACCACTTGATATATGTGGCATAGTGTTGGAAAGTCCTTATCTTTATGATAGAAAAGCAGTCTTCTTTCATCATGAGAACAAATACCACCTTACTAAAGGGGGAGTGGAATATATTATTAGAGCTCACAACATGAGGGTAAATATGACACTTGTTAGTGTAGGGAAAATGAAAAGACTCATAACCACTAATAAGAGATATGTACTCATGGTCATCAAAGAGAAATATGTCAGGACATCCGACGCTTTCCAAGGATATGATCCATCTCATAAAAAGGAATTAATTGATATTGTTTCTAAGTATGATGATATTTTTCCGGAACCAGATGGATTACCTCCTAAGAGGGAAATCCAACATGAGATACATCTTCAGCATGATTATCCTCTTCCTAATGTGGGCATGTACATGATGTCAGTTGTGGAGATGACAGAGATCGATAAGAAGGTACAGGGCTTATTGGATCAAGGGGTCATCAGGCCCAGTTCATCTCCTTGTGGTTCTTCGATTGTGATGGTGCCAAAGAAAGATGGCACATGGAAAATGTGTGTCAATTACCGGGCTTTAAATAAAATCATGGTGAAAAATCGATACCCTCTTCCTCGCATAGATGATTTACTTGATCAATTGAAGAATGTTGTTTATTTCACTAAGTTGGATTTGCGAAGTGGATATCATCGAATAAGGGTTTCAGAATAAGATGCATGGAAGACTTCCTTTAAAACCAAACAAGGATTGTTTGAGTAGTTAGTTATGTCATTTGGGCTTTGCAATGCTCCGACAAATTTCATGCATGTGATGAATGATGTATTTAGGACTTTCCTGGACAAATTTGTGATTCTATATCTATACAACATTCTTTTTTTTAGTGGGACCTGGGATGAGCATGTAAGGCATATAAAACATGCATTGGATACTTTGCAAAGGGAAAAGTTGTATGTGAAAATGTCTAAATGTGAATTTGGAAAGACTGCACTTGTGTACTTAGGTCATATTGTGGGAGGAGGAAAATTGAAAATTGATCCTTCTAAAATTGAAGTGATTGTAAATTGGCCTAAGCCAAAACGTGTGACCGAAGTCCAAAGATTCTTAGGTGTAGTCTAGTATTGGAGGAGATTCATTCCCAACTTCTCCTTTATAGCAACTCCTTTGCATTCCTTAACTAGTGTGAAGAATAATTTTCCGTGGGAAGGAAAGAAACAAAAATATTTCAACATTTTGAAGGAGAAGATCAATACCACACTAGTATTAGCATTGTCGAATCTTCAACAGTCGTTCACGGTCAAGACAGATGCCAGCGGATACACCATGGGTGTAGTATTTCTTTTTAGACCTCCTATTGTTTCTTCTATTATTTTGAAGAATACTTCTTTATCTCATGATAACTGTGTAGAGAAATATTCCACCGATGAATATTTTAAAGAAGTATATGAGAAGCTAACCCATGGTGCACAAGTAGAGAACTATTTTTTGTAGGGAAAATTACTCTACCATCTTGGGATGATATGTATTCCTACAAGTGAATGAGCCCATGTGATACAAGAAGCTCACACTTCTCTTGTGTCTGGGCATTTTTGGGTAGGAGAAACTATAGCTCATTTGAAAATGTTTTGTTATTGGCCTCAAATGAAAGAATTTGTAAATAAGTATGTAAAGGGGTGTGTGATGTGTTCTACTTGTAAGACCACTAATAGAAAATTGGGGCTATACTCACCACTTCCTATTCCATCCCATCCATGGGAAAGTGTCTCCATGGATTTTGTAGGGGATTTACCAATGACCAAAGGGGCTCATGATTATTTGTATGTTGTACTGGATAGGTTCAACAAGATGTGTATCTCAATGCCATGTAAAAAGCAGATCACTGCTGAGAAGATTGCTAATATCTTCTTTCAACAAGTTTGGGTTCACTTTGGGTTACTCACGTCCATTGTCTCATATTGAGATACTCGATTCCTTGGGGATTTTTGAACTAGCCTGTGGAGAATGATGGACACCAAATTTAAGAGGAGCATTGCTTTTCATCCACAGACTGGCGGACATATAGAGGTGGTAAGAAAAGCTGTGGTACTTTTTCTTTCGAGGGTACTGCAACAAACATCCTAAGTTATGGGATGAACATATACCCTATGTACAACATGATTATAACTGAGATTTACATTCATCCACTCAGATTTCACCTTTTGAGATATGTTTTGGGTACCTACCAATGGTTCCTTTGGACTTGATGTATGGGAAAGATGTCGATGTGAATGAAGAATGAACAGAGGACAGAGCCCGCAAGTTCACTCAGAGGATTCAACAGATACACCAAACAGTTAGGGAACAATTGGAGAAGAGTCAAGCACAGTATAAAGCTCGACATAAAAAACAAATGGTTGATCATCAGTTCCAAGTTGGAGACCTGGTATGGCTTCACATCAACAAGGAACGATTGAAGGGTGAAGGCAAGAAACTCAAGCCCACCCGATATGGACCCTTCACTATCTTGGAGAAAAGAGACATTGATGCTTTTCATTTAGATCTTCCACCTTATATGAAGATTTACTCAGTTGTGAACGTAGAGAACTTGAAACCTCTTGAGCCTCCCATGATCATGTATCATGATGAGGAAGTTTCAATACCTTCAGTTGATGAGTTTTCACCTGAGTAATTGGATGAGTTACAGGAAGATATCACCCTAGATAGAAGGACAAGGACTTCACACAGGGGTGATGTTGATGATCTTTGAGTAGGCTTAAAGTGCACACATCCAAGTAAGGCAAAGTGGATTGAGAAGGATAAAGTGAGGGGACTCTTCCCTCACTTACCAGTTGATTAATGAAAGATTTTGGTGGTCCAAAAAGATCTCAGCGGGAAGTCATGATCCAAAAAGGATCCATAGAAGGCTAAGAAAAACTCAGAATTCATAGAAGAAACTCAGGACGCTAAGAATGGCTTCAAAAGACAACAAAAGGGAAAAAATTCAAATTTCCCAAAAATCAATTAAAAAGGCATGATCGCGAAGAGAACATCACAAGATTTCTAACGGTGCAAATGACTCATCAAACAGAGTTACGGAACGAAAGGTATAAGCAGTCAAAGTTTTGGTCAACCTAGCCCAGTCAATAGGGATTAGTCAACATCCGTAATGCTGACATCAACATCAGTAAGGATGATGTCAGCATTCATATAGCCTACGTGGCAAGCGCAAAGGGTGACATGTGTCATGATGAAGTCAGCATGCCACGTGGTAGCACCAGAGGCTGCCACGTGTCACTCATATTTGGAATTTTTAGGGTGCCATGTGGATGAGTTAAAAAGTTCCATGTGGCACCCCAGGTGACGCCACGTGGAACCACTTAGGATGCACCACATGTCTCAAGGTGACACGGAGGTCATGTGGGAAAATCAACGGATGCCACGTGGACCAATAGAAAGGCACCACGTGGAAAACTGAAATGCACAAGGAGGCCCCATGACCAAAAAGTAAAATAATATATATATAAACCGACTGCCAAATATGGCGGCGGTTCCACCAAAACTAGTGGAATATTCGCCAATCGCCAAACTTAACCACCGCCAAACCATTCATCAGATTCTCTGCCACATTTAGCAGAGCGCGCCAAAACGTCTTCCATATTTAGCCAGAAACCACCAAACATTTTGCCAAATGGAGTGGAGTCCACGGGATTCGACCACGGGACCTTCGCTAATGCACACTCTAAAAATAACTCCACCTACCAGTGCGCCAAGTGCCTTAGTTATTGCATAACCACCAGAAATTTGTATAAGAAGGGGTTCAAAGAGTGCATTCGGGACAAGAGCATGAGAGGTGAGACCAAGTGCACCCGTATGGCTATGTACGGACTTGGGTGTGATTTTCAATATTTTGTCATGGATTTCGAGATTTATTCAATCATTTATTGCAAGAGTAGTGGCACATAAACCGAGGAAAGGGTGCCTCTTGGGCCAAAAAGTCTCCGACTCGGATCAAGGTGTGGAGACAGTCATTTTTAGGTAAAATGATTCCACGAACGCAGTGGTGGTGTTAGTTTTCTGATCTAATAAAAGGTTTTGTAGCTTAACTCCAGAATCAGATATACTTACATATTTTTCCCAATTCTTTTGTGGAGTTAATAAAAATAACTACACATTTGAGAACAGGACCCAGAGACATAGTCCACCAGGGACGAACTCTATTATCAAGTTCTTTATGTTCATACTGCATGATTATGCCTCTTTCCTTTTGATATTTTCCTTCTTTATGGTGTACTTTAGTTTATGCTCATTTAATACAATTCTTTAATAAGTCACCTGACGAAAAGATCCTAAATCAGTGTTAGCGCTAGAAGTTGTTCCTAAACTGCCTTAGGAACAAGCCTAGCACATCTTATTTCAGAATAGTCAATAAGTTTATGGAGGTGGAAATATCACACATTTGGTTTCAATGAGCCTTATGATTTGATCTATTTAAGGCACTTCCCTATGTGGAACAAACCGGGTAAATGAAACCTTTGGCTAATGAAATAAGATAAATTGATATGGTATTGAAGAAATGAGGAACACAAACTGATAAAATCAGCAAAGTGAAACCTGTCCTTTAATATCTTTATTCAGTAGAAGAATAAAACTTTACTCAGAAACCTTTTCCAAATAAGATTCAAAGAGCTTAAACATTTATGTGGCAAAGATGGCAATATATCCTATAAAGAAATATTCTCAACACAGATTTGGAGTCATGTAACATATAGTAGCAAAATATGTTCAAGATGAAATGAAGGAGATGATAAACATAGAATAGAAACACACACTAACCATTGACTTCATAATTAACTGATTTCTTTACATATAATAGTACAAGCTAAAATAACTCCTGAAAGTTTTACAATGAAAGCCAAAATATGAATCACCCTGCCCCCTTTACATATGATTTTACATGAGATTTATAGATCTACGAGGTAACAAATAAATCCTCCAAGTTTGGATATAATATACTCAAAATATACATAGATGACACCTCCTAGGGTCAAATTTGCACTTAGTCAAATCAACAAGATTACAAAAAATCTGGAAAATCAGTCCCATACCTAAAATCTAGGGTTTGAAATTTAGAGCATTAAATACATTCAAATAAGATCAAATATTTGAGGATGTTTAGAAAAAATATCCTCCTTGAACATTCAAGTATATTCCTAACTTGACACCTCCTTTTGGCACATGTGGAATCTAACTAAGGGATAGTTGTCCCATTTCAAAGCATATGGCGAATTTATGAAAAATTAGTTGTAAATATATGCTTGTATCTCCCAAACCATGACACTTGTGTACCAACTGAGGGTGGATTTTGTATATGTGCTCATTTTTTAGAAAATCCTCTTTAATTGTTTCAAAATAACTCTCCATATCCTCGTAATATGTTCCCAAAGATGATGACTAAAACAGGAAAATTCTTGTCTTTTCAAATCTGAAAAATGAGTTGTAAATATCTGCTTGTATCTCCCAAAACATGACACCTGTGTAAAACCCGAGGGATTTTTTTTTATATGAGCTTGTGCTTTAGAAACGACTCTTTCAGTTTTTCAAAATACCTCTCGATTTGGTCAGAGTCTGAGTTTGAAATTGACTGCAAAAACAATAATTTCCAGAAAATCCCTTGTTTTTTGTTTTCTCTTTTTTCATACAAGACTGCTCCAAAATTCTTTTCTGAAGATAAAAAATGGCGTCTTATGTGTATTTTAGTGTATGTAATAGTATCATTATCATATTTCACCATCATCCATCACAAAATACTCATCACTATGTCATTTGTTGAAAAACATGCTGCTACAGGTGTTCCTGTAGCACCTGCATATTTCCTGTGTGGAGAGATGCAGGAATTTCCTGTAGCACCCATTTAATACCTTTTACTTACTCATAATAATAAATATGGGGACAAAACCTCAAATGTATGAAAAAAAAGGTATTCGTAATACTTTAATCTATTTTAGTAAAAAATACAAGAATTTAAACTCTCAGTGTTGAATTTCTCCCTGGAAGACAGATTTAGCTGCCTCAACTAACAGGTCCAAACTGTGTTGGATCATGTTGTCATTTATTCCAATGGTTTTATTATTTTGATGTAAAAGGATTTATGTCAAGTGATTGATTGATGTCAATGGATTGATTGATTGAAAAGCTTGATTGATTGATGATTGGTGAATAATGTATATGTATTATCCTTGATGAGAATGATAGAGGTCAAGTGGAAACCAATCGATGAAGATGGATCAAGATGCATATATGAATATGGATCAATGAGTTGTCATTGATACATGATGAAGATGTATTCTTTATATTATACATAGTTTGATGACTCATTATTGTCTTGTCATGATTAATAAGAAGTACAAATGGATGAACTCCAAAGTGGTCCCATTATGGTGAAAGCCCTCATGGGAAGACGCTTTGCGGATTTATTTATCCTATAAGAATGGTTGGAGGACCCATTATTGTATGTGGAATAATGAGATGAAGATCAATGAAGTTGTTGGTGACACTATCCTAAATGGATAGTGCTTGTCATACCATTTCCAGTGGTATGTGTAACGTCACATAACTCCTCATGGTTTGAGAGTTATATCCCTACGAATATGAAGGACCACCATATGAAGGCTTGAAGCCCCCAAGGTCAAAGAAGTCAAAGTGACCTAAAAGAAGAAATCATTATTCAAATGATAAAGTAAAGTAACAAAGTCAAGGTGGACTATTTAAATAATAAAGAGAAGTGACAAAATCAATAAGGAATGTTTAAATGATAAAGTATTGGAGAACTTTCTATTTATGGAAAGTGGTTAACCCTAAAAATAAGGAAAATAGGTTAAGTGACCTAGAAATGGGTTAAGTGACCTAGAGGATGAAAGTATAAATAAGATAGCAATGGTCTCTTGTAAGACATCTGTTTTGTGGATCAATGGAGAGCTTCTTGTAAGAATATATGTTAATCCATAATATTGTCTCATTACCCCTTAATTGGGGCATATTATATTAGTAATGTTATTTTATTTATGTCGGCATTAGGCCATTAGTTGTAATTATACCTCCTAGTCTCCTATATATACCAAGGAGACATTTTCATTTTGAATCATCTTGGACTTGAACATTTAAGTGGGGTAAAAGCATGTTGCCCCCTTGAAGAGACTTATTATCTGAAATTTCCTCTTTTTCAAGGTGTTGAGTACTTTTTTTGAGGTTTTCTATGCTATATTGATATTTGGTTCTTAACATATGGTTTCAGAGTTCAAGGTCTTGGGGTTTCGCTACTACATCTGAGACACCTTGGAATTTTCAATATAAAAAATTTTCTACAATGTTTCAGAAGGAATGTCTTGGAGGATATTTAGTAGATGGATCAAAGTACGCTGGATTCAAAATTTAGCTCCTGAGGCCTTATACTTTTGGAGATACAGCTTGTACATGATAGGGTTCAGGATGTTGGAGCATAATCCTAACTTACATTAGTTTATACCTAGATTAGACTCCTAGATATTGGTTAATACATTCATTTACACTTTATTTCACCTAATTTGTCCACATAAAGAAGAAGGGTGCCTCATCTCTAGATTTTAGGGAAAACTGCTAATTTTAGATCAAGACTCAACTCCCGGTTCTTGATTTTCTTGATTCTTGATTTTCTTGATTTATTCATGATTTATTCCAACTTCCCCATGAAAAAAATCATCTATTATTAGGGAATGCGCACCTCCTCTTTGAGTGAGAGATTTATTCCTTAATTAATGATTTTTGTCGTTACTATTATTAGTAACTACTATTTCGGGTCAGTTAAGTGAGTTGGAACTGCTTCTCTTGTCAGTTAAGTGAGCTTAAGTGAGATTAAGTGAGATAATGCACATAAATTAACTCTTGTGGACATTAATGAGTGTGTGACATGTATATTTAGTGGCCTGGGTCGATCTATGTGGTCTCCCTTAGCTTATGACACCTATTTTAGCTATTTCTAGTTTTTTTTACTAGAATTTCTATGTTGGAAATTCTATATATTCACCTCCTCTCTTATTTTTGAGGATGGTTGCTCATGTATATTAATTTTTTATTAATATAATCCTTCTATTTATGGAGCAACAAATTTCTCTCATCTCTTGAATATCAGCAAATTGTTTGTGTTCAATTTAACTAGAATTCTAGATCTATCGGGGTTTCTGCAGGAATTCTACATGGTATCAGAGCTAGATTAAATCTAATGGATTGTACGTGGTTTTATTTGCAGGTATAGATCATCAGGAGGTGCAGAAAGAAGAAATGTATCATCTCTCTCAGCCCACAAAACTCATTCTAAATCCTTTCAATTACTTCGAATGGAAGATAGAGATCTCTCTGCTCCTCCGAAGCAAAGGGCTTTACTAGGTAACAATGGGAACGGAGAAAGAACCAACTACTGCAACGGAGAAGATAAAGTATTTCAATAAATTATATGAAGAAATTGGGCTGATATTACTATCAATTTATAGAGATCTCCTCTTTCATGTCAGTGGATCCACTACTCCCGATGTGGTCTGGACCACATTGGAAGGACTATTCGGCAAGCAGGATGCAATGAGAGTGCATCAACTGGAGAATGAACTCATATCCCTAAGTCCAATTCATTTCAGAAACCTGAAAGAATTATTCACCAAGTTC
>SNQJ01S0149624.1:21619-34251 GCA_010110895.2 Picea sitchensis | reverse complement strand
CTCAATCCCAGAAAACCTTCATTTAGGCCCTCAAAATGGCCCCAGAAGTTAAAAATTGCTAAAAATTGTAAATTACCAAAATTGCCAGAAAATTGTTTTGAGCCAGTTGGAAAAGGTGGGTGGCCACTGATATCCACATGGATCACTATCATATTATCACTTGGTCACATCTTGTATTCACATGATTTGGGGACTGAATAAAAGGGGGCTAGCACCAGAATTCTTGTTTTAAGAACATAAAAAGGCTTAGAGAAGGAACCGTGAGGATTCTTGATTGAGAAAACTCCATTGAAAGAAGTAAGAAAATTTTGTGCAGAGAAGGCACAACTAGAGTTACTAAAAACCCTATAAGTTTTTCCAGGTGTGCATAGAGCCAGTGCAAGGAGTACACAAATTGACAGGAGGGTGCAAGAATCCTTTGAGGGAGCGAAGTGTTGAGACCCTTTGGAAGTTAGAACAAGTTCAAATCTCTAGAGAGATAGAGCAAGTGAGTGCAGATGAACTTGCTTCAAGTTCAGGATATCAGGAGGGAGGAGCTACTACAGTCATCATATTGACTGTGAGATTTGATATGGACCATCAAAGATCTACATCTAGACAAGGAGGAATGTGCAGAGGAGGAAGACAGATCATATTCATTGGATCTGAGTGTGAAGGATAGAGATTCTTCAGATATAGGTAAGTTGCATGAAGGTTAATTCACGAAGTCCTTCAGACTTCATGAAATTCATGAATTTTGAGCTCAAGTCCACAAGAGGGAGAAATTGTCGATGCTCCGAAGTGGATCAGGACCACCCATTGTCAGGAGGGATAGGTGGCAATAGATTTGAAACTCCGGAGAAACAACACTATCAAATTTTTCAGTGGGGAAGCATGGAAGATCGTCGAAGCTCTGAAGGAAGAAGTTAATCCTAGTCGTTGATGTAGGAGGAAACATGACAGTTGATCATTGACTATGGAGGATTTGAAGTATGGTACTTCAAATATCCTTGAAGCCCAGAGTAGCGAAGAAGATCTCAGTCGTCTGACATTTGGAGTCACATGGTGGAAGATCCTGCATCTCGGAGGAATCCAGTACAAAAGGGTGGAGAGCTTTCGAAGTCATTGGTAGTCGAAGCAGATCTAGGTCATTGATCCTACAGGGACATGTGTCACCAGATCCTGCACTCCAAATCAGGAACGTTCTAGAGGAATATGGAGTTGGATGGAGAAATAACTCCTAAAGGTCGGAGAGTCGTAGCTCATATACGTCGTCCATCAGCTGAGGACAAGTGTCATCATATCCTTTACTTCGGAGGAAAGTGGGTCGCATGGTTTGAGAACTCCCGAAGGCCTAAGTGTTGGAGTTCATCGTGACCATTGACAGTGGGGGACGCATGTTAGAAGATCTAACACTCTGGAGAGTTGTCACGTTGGAGGTTTGTGGCATTGAAGTCTTTGGAAATCCTGAAGCACAAAGTCCCGAAGCTAATTGTGGTCATTGATTTGGGTAGAGAGCAGGGACCATTGATCCCTCTCACGTCTGTTACAAACTTCACAAGTTTGTAGTTCGGGAGATCGGCATTGTGGTGAGTTGAAAACACCTGAAGCGTGGAGTAAGCGCATGTTGGTTTGGTGTCAGTTCATATGCTATCACCGCCAAAGGAAAAAGGACTAGGGCTTAAAAGCTGAATTTGGAAGCACGGGAAGCTTAGAGAATATCCCAAAAGGTTAAGTAAGTTCGGACCTACACCAGGTGGAGTGAGAAGTCTCAATATCCCTTGGGTATCATCGAATTGGCCCCTAACTTGAAACAGGGTCCCTTAAAGGATTCTTTCGTTTTTGGAAAGACCTTCATTCACTATCTTGAGCACAGGGAAGGAAACAGAAGCATGTGGATAAGGTTTTGGAGCTCAGCAGGAGCCTGAGAGCCAATTCGACTCCATCAAATTGATCGATCCTAGACCAGGAGGTCACGCAACCTAGGAGAAAGAGGGGGTTTGCATTAGAAGTGTACCAAGGACCTATGCATCTTGGACAACAATAAAGCATAGTTTAAATCACACATAATTGAAGTAGAAGGTATGATCAATAACCAGGCATTCACTATTTTTAGTTGATTCAGGATCTAGTCATAGCTATATAGATTCTCAGGTAGGGGAAATATTGAAATTCCCAAGAAGTAGGCATGGGAAATATTGGTTGGTACAGTTGGCTACAGGAACCAAGAGAAAATTAAATGAGTTGGTTAAGTCAGGTCCAGTGGGCATGATTGGGTTGTATCTATAAGAGAAATTTCAGCAATGCAACTGAAGAAATGTCAAATAATTCTATGCAGCTAGCAAAGGGGACATATGTGCATCCTTACAGTATGAATAGATATTGGCTATGCAAGTCAAGTTTGAGACTAGTAGTCAAAGAGAAGAGAAGGTACAATAAACCTCAAGTACTAAGGTAGTCTGTCAGAAAAAGGATGAAGTGGTGCAGTACAAAAAGTAAATGGATGTTGAAGAATCCAAAGTCTATAAAATAGCTTGATTGGAACTATAATCCGTCCAAGTATGAGTTGGATTAGTTGGATCTGGGAAATTAATGAATTTTGAAGGTTAGCATCACCTTAGTATTTGGTTGTAAATGCGAAAGAATCCAAGAGTGATTGGATAGAAAGTGCTCATGTCAGAACTAATCATGTACAGTGAATACAATGAGTGCACAAGAAGATTTAGGAATCCAGGAAGAATTGAAGACTTCTGAGATCAACAAGGAAGAGTTGTACATGGGGAAGGAAGTTGCTGAAATTTTTGTGGCAGCAAGTATGTTATGGCTTGTTGGGACAGCCAAAGGAAAGAATGCTTTCATGTTGCAAGTGTTATTGTGGATATTGATGCATATGGAAGGAAGCATCAGAAATTTGAAGTGTTGGTTATAAGTTTGATAAAAGAAGCATGAAAGATTCTACTGCCATCAGCCATTCAGGTAGCATCAAATTTATTAATGGCAGTCATGCAGGTATGATTTTTTATTACTCTTATTGCATAATTGTTGAAGGGAATTTAGGTAATAATTTCCTCTGTTAGAGTTATTTTATAAAATCACATGATTATATTATTTGAATGCATACCATTGGATGTGGTAAAGGTTGGAGGCCTGTATTAATTCAAAGCTTTTTAGATTTTGTATGCACACACTGACATAGTAGAATGTCATGTTAATTCGGTTATGGGGTAATAACCAAAGAAATAAAATATAAGAACTTGTTATAGGAATGAATGTCAGTAAAGCTATTCATGTGTGAGACCAGGACAAGGTTGGATATGGGAAGGTTATGAACCACACAGGTACTAAAATATTCCTACTTTTAAATAAAACTTGGACTGCAACCTTTTTTCTAACACTAATGAACACCACGAAATTATATTCTTGGTGTAGTGTTCAGGTCGGAAAGGAAGGCATCCAATTAATTGGGAAGACAATAGGAAGTGTGTGGAGAATGTGTCAAGACATTGGCCAGAATTTCAACTTATGGATGGTGAGATACATGACTGAGATAAATAGCATTATGTAATTCAATGAAAGGTGCATTGAATAAATATGCATTCAGAATTTCCCTCATGCACAGTGAGTGACAGAATTGTATACTTAAATGCAATTGTTGAATGCATTTTTGTAAGTACATTCATATATATTATTGCATGGAAATAATTGTTACTAACAACTGAAATGTTGTTAACTCATGAATTTGAGGACATTTCAGGAACTGTTATACATTGCAACAAGAAATTTGCAAGTCAAGTAGTCACGTAAGCATTGGCTACAGAAATTTTTTTCCGTTTAGAAAAAGAAGAAATGAAATTACAGTTATTAATTATGAACATGCATATGCATAGAATGATGAGTCGTTTTATCTTATTAAATTGTTTAGTAATTGGGATTGAATTGCTAGGTGCAGGCAATTCTAATATCATTGCATAAGGTTTTGTACGTATGGCAATTGGATTATGATGTATAGGAAATACTGACAATTTGTTGGTTGTATGCAAGATGAAGCATTGCAGTAAAAATGGTATGTAGTTTGGTGCCTGTGGAAAACCACAAGGAAGGTTGCATTCCTAATATGGAAATAACCAAGAAGAATTATGAAATATAATTTCATGTTTTGGGAAAAGTTGAATCCACTTTGAACTAAGTTTGAGTTCCTAAATAAATTATTTTATGTTTTCTCATGATAATTACATGTGTGTGATGAAGATGAGATGATATTGATTAAAGTTGGAATGTTGACTACAAAGAGTAGCTCAGGGAAGATGTTGATTGGAGACAATGGATCTTACCCTTTAGATCCTCGGTGGATCTGGGTGTGTGTACACTTCTCCTTGGATTTCCTTGGAGAAGGTTGGATCCTTGGAGGGACAAGTGTGGGGATAGGTTCCCTAATATGTGGCTTGGAGGGTACCTAGAGACCTATGAGGGCAGTTGGAACTCCTAGAGCCACGATGCTCTGAGACTTCCTGTCCAGCCTATGTTGGAGCCCTGGAAGGAAGGTGCATACTACCTTGGGTTATACATGCATGTGGGGAATGAGAGACCGTTGGTTGGAGTGTTGCTGAGGTTTGGTACCTTGGCCTAGACCATGTTGATATGGATTGTGGACTATGGCTATCTTGGGAAGCCATTGCCAAGATGGATTCATAGCCCTTCTCAAGGGTGGAAGGTCTTCTCAATCAAAATATAAGTATCGATTCTCTATTCATTGTATGATGTGTATCTTGTATAAAGGTTATAATGTTATTAGAATTTCTTGTATGTATATTGCATGTATGTTATAATGTTGCTTCCAAATGAATAGGTGTATGAGCAGAGTGTTTACGTCTGTGGAGTCACAGCCCCTACTGAGAGTTTATCAACAGTGAGATCTAAGGTTAGGTGGTACGTCATGGATCTACACCCATTCGATGCTTTCAATGAGGTATAATTGAGGCATGTAATAAGGAACATGAGATGAATTATTCCTAAAGAATCTTTATGGAACAGAACAATTGAATTCTAGCTACAGTATGAACACTAGAATTGGTGCTTTAAAGCAAGCACCAGGTGGATAACAGGCTTCCAATAGATAAAGCTTGGAGCTTTTTGAATAATTTTTAAATTGTATATGTATAAACAAGTTGCACTAAGGACAATGAAAAAATAAGGGGAGGGGATTGTAATATCCCTCAGCAGATCCCCAGTTGTAATTATGAATTGTAAACATGTGTGTTAGGTTGATGAGCTGAATTATAATAAGCTAGGAGGATTATGTGATGATTAGGCCAGAGAACCTAGGATGCTAAGTCCATGAACCTGTTTTGTATATGTAATTATGTAGATCATTAATAAAAATTGTATCGTTGCGTGCAGACCTACCACGAAGAAAGAGTATGGGGGAATAAGCTCCACTAGGTTTGGTAAGGGAGGGGGGATGAGAGACTAGAAAAAGGGGCTAAGGTTGAGGGCTTAACCCAAGGGAATATTATAATGTATTTTCTTAGATTACTAAATTTTGGGGAAATAAACCTAGTTATCCTAAGTTTCTTTGGGAGGAGGAACGGGTTCCAAGTGGAGAGGAACGTGCTTTTGGAGAGCCAAGTGTCACCCAGGATGCATACAGATTTATCTCAGAATTTCCACCATTGTTGGGGTTCACAAACAAATCTGGCCATCTTTCCTGAGGAGTTTGTTCTCAGCATTGGGACCAGGTTATCCATCCCTTATCGTGACTCATTGATGCACTGAGAAAGTACGCAGTGAGCCAGTCCTCCATTGTCAAATTCTAAGACTCTCGAACCTCTGCTTCAAGCTCGAATGGTTACCCTTGCAGCACCTGTAACCTACGGGTTTCCTGCATATTGTTCTGTCATTACCGTCCTCCATGTCTAGTTTTTGTTGTTGTCATCACCATTCTCATGTGTTGAGAAGAAGGAGTGAAGAGACGAGTTTTCAAGCCTGTGGATAGAAGAAGCAGGTTGTCAGGCCTGTGAGAAACTCTCTACAGGTGAGAGAGTGTGTTGAGGAAGATAGTTCTCCTATGTGAGTTCCTGTGAGAAACTCTCTCCAGGTGAGAGAGTGTGTTGAGGAAGTGAGTTCTCCTGGAGGGAGTCCAACAGAAGCTACAAAGATCTGAGAATTCTTGATCTGGCCTATTACTAAAGCCCAAGGAAAGGGAGGTGTATCAGTTGATGGACTATGTGACAGTGAAGGTGTACACTCCTAGGGTGGGACAGGCATGTGGGGAATGAGATTATGTGAGTTGTGGGTGTAAGTGGCTCCTTGGAGTAAATTATTCATGTTGTGCGGTGAATCTTCATGTTGTCCAAGCCTAGCCTAGGAACTCCTTGCCCAATGGAGTTTAGTTCCAGCTCGGGGGTGACCCACTGCTGAGAGTGATGAGCAGCATGGTCTATGGCTGGGAGGTTCATGGAAGGTCTGCATGCATTTGGTGTACTTCAATTAAAATATAAGTACATGTTTCTCTGTTCATTTACATGTGTATTTTTACATGCTATATGGATGAGTATTGCATGTATATGTTGTTATATTTATGGTTTTTTCCTTTGAATATTGCTTGTATGCTTTTACTATTATTTATACATTAATCTGTGTATTAGCAGAATATGTTGTTTGTTTATGTTTATATTTATATGCATATGATAATTGTTATTTCTATGAGGTAGTTTGGTCAGCCTATTGGTGGTTGGGGATGTTACAAAAATGGTATCAAAGAAAAAATATGTTTCTGAAGTGATGTTGTCCGGCCAGTTGGGGGATGGGGATGTTACATTTGAGGTTCACCACCTCACCCTGAAGAGACAATCATGTAAGGAAATAGATATCCTTGACTTCAATTCTCAATGGTTTCACATCGAGGTTGAAGGCTTCTATATCCGGATCCAAAAAGTTCACCATCATTTGGAGAAGCCTCACTTGAGCCCTCATCCCTTTGAGAGCCCAAAACTTGTAAAGCCCACATTTTTTAGTGCTAATTGGAACCCTGGATCTATTTCCACTACAACATCAACTTCCTCATGCTCTATTTCTCTCCATTCAAGTACCATCCTGCAAAAACAAATCCATTTTTTGAGTCAAAACCTTGTAAAAAAAAACAATTTGTGGACTTATACGCAGGTTGTTGTGGTAACATTCACGTATAGGGCTTCATATACGTGGGAAGTATTTTCCTTTCCCATGTACATGCCTCCATATACACGGCCCGATGAACTATATCTCGTGTGCACCCTAATTCCTAAATTGTGCCTTAAAAAGATTTAAAAATTGGAACTAATTTGAAATTCTAAACCATTAGACATGAAGAGGAGGGAAAGAGTACTTACTTGGTCCAGAAGGTTGTCAATTCCATCCCTTGTAGCTCTTGCAATCGGCACTTGAAGATCATGGGAACTTTGGTCCAAAATGCACTATTTGGGTAAAAATGTGAAATTGTATGGTAAAATTGGTTATTTTTACTATTAAAAGAAAAAACAATTCCCACTTTACATAGTTTTTGCTAATATTTTGGCCTAGTGGACTAATAGTGCGGTGGAAGGACTTGGTTTTGGTGGTTTTGTCCAGGGATATTTGTAGTTTCTAGCATCATTTCACTTGTTCGTGACTTTGGCAGGTATTTTCTTTGACCAACATATAGAATAGGTCATCACTCCATCTTGCATTTTTGCAGTATCCTATGACTATGATCCATATGCCTTAGGTACGAACCTATTTATTAGCGACACAGAACCTCCTTACTGCTACTAGAAGTGACATTATTGAATGGTAGAGGCTTACCAAACATGGGTGCCCTAGTTAGAACCTTTGTGTCATCTGGTGCCCATGCAGATATTATTCCATAAATACCGAGAGTCCCTTATAGTTCCAATATGACTTTGTGTTTGAGCCTCGTATTCTTACTCATAAGCATGATGACCTATACCTATGGGACTCCCACCAAGTCTTGTTTAATCTATTTTCTGACTCTTTCAAAAAAGTGAAAAGATTGTCGAGTGAACTTGTATCTTTCACACTCGTTAATTGGATCTAAAAGGACGTTTATTTGGTGTAAGTTTAACCCTTTTTGGACCAGGTAGACTAATATTGAAAAAGGAATACTCTAGTCAATAGTGGCTAGAAGAGTTCTCCTGGGTATTTTTTTATACTTTTTCGGGCCTGGGGGACTAAAGTTACAAAAAACAACATTCTTTGGAGTTAATTTGTAATTGCATCTCATTCTCTTGCTTGTAGTATTGAGCCTATTGTCAATTCTCACTTTCTCTCTATAAGCCTATTACCTTAGAAATTTGCATCACTAGCCAAGCAAAGCCTTGTTTATATCCTTTGTAGCTTGACACTTTGTAACCCAAGAGGAAACATACCCACGCGCGTCCACATCCTGCATGCACCTCCTTCCATTGAGCATAGATATGTTCCACTGTTGGAACCAGTTTCTTACTCATGACACTCATTTCCTCTCTTGTATCATAGCATTCATTTGTCTATGAAAAAACAAAAAAAGACAGGCAGGAAAGGAATACTATCTCATGTTGGAAACAGTCGTGTTGCCTTTGAACAGAGCACAAAATTCTGAGTCCACTTGTCATCCAAATTTTGGATTTAGCATGACCTTAGGAAGTTGAGCTCRTTATTTAGAGTTTACTCCTTTGACTGGTTACTCTTCCAATCCCTATGGAGAGTTTGATTGATGGCTCCTGCATCACAAAGTTTCATTATTGATTCTATGATGCCAGAGTCCTATGTATGTCTCATGATCTTGGTCAAAGGATGTCTATAATCATGTGTCGGCTATTTATCATAACTCTTGACTTTTCATGTGATGCAGGAGCATCTCCCACATCAAGTGAGCCAGCGCGGAAGCCAAAGGACAGTTGGACGAGCCAGCACAAATTTTGAGTTTCTCTTGGATTTGATGTGCAAACATTAATGTGGAAATTTAATGAAGCGCACTTTTATATTGTAAACGGACCGTGAGACTTTAGCTCTAGTCCTTAGTAGGTAGAAGGCATTTAAAAAGTAGTTAATGCAGGTAGATAGAATTTAATTCTAGATTAGACAGTTTTAGAGTGCAAGAGGGAAACGGGATATAGACACCCTCATTGTACATTGTATCATTAGATTGATCAAGGAAGAGAAAGAGCATGCAGAGAGCTATGTAAGAACACCCATGTACAGACATTTGAATTAATAGAGAAAATATTTGATTCAAATTCATGGTTTTGTATTGTTCTCTGTGTATGGATGCTTAATGATATGCTCATGAATGTTTTCTTCCTGTTATACATTTTCTTTTATACGTTGTGTATGTGATTTCATGTGTTGAATTGAAGTCTGAGAGGAAGAAGGAATGAGTTTCAATTGTTTCTCTATTTGAGCCAGAGAATTTATGCAAGGAGTGCAGTTGAAGAGTCCGCAAGGAGTGCGTTGACAGAAGGTTCAGATAGAGATAGATTTTGTTCTCATTTCCTAGAAGTGCAGACAGGCACAAGAGCCGTGCAAGGAGTACGCGGGCCGGGTAAAAGTCTCAAGGTTACGAACCTGAGTGAAGTGTCGAGAGACTGTTTTTGCAGGTGTGCGCAGAGTCGAGGAACTTCAACACGTACATGTGGTTGAAGGTTTGCCGCAAGGAGTGCGTGCAAGATTTTTTCTGAAGGACTTGAAGGTCGTGGGAAAAGATCAAGAAGGGTAAGGCCTTCTATTCCATTAAAGAGAAGCACAGAGGGCTTGTGCCGTGAAGTGCTTAAGCAAGCATCACAAGTTGTGCATAGGTGGACGAGTTCTGTGGAAGAACACTTCGTCATTTCATAGATTTCTCAAAGGAGGAACGGATGGTCAGAATTCTCTGAGGGGGATTCGCGACATCCTGTGAGCCGTTAGATCTCACGGAAGTGTAAGGGAGATATGGTAAAGTATTCTCAACTGATCAAAGCTTAGGAGGGGCAGAACCATTGATCCAAGTCACAAGGACCGTCGGATTTGCACGTGGGATTGTGTATCAGGGTTTCGTGGGTTGAAGTCCCATGAACAAGGCATCAGGAATCACGAGATCATGAAACGTGATATCTCGATAACCAAAGGAATAGTGTGGGGCCACAAGGGTCAGAGTGGTGGACAGGTGGAACGAGTTATCGGGGTTTCGTGGCAAGAAGTCCCGAAACAATCGCATTAGGATTCGCGATATTGCGAACTCCGAAATGTCGATGGAGTGAAGGGACTATTGAAAAGTCAACTCACGAGTGCATCGGAGTTTCAGTGTATGGGGATTCAGGAGTCGGAGAACTGAGTTGCTCGACATCGCGAGTGCCGAAATCACGATAGGAAAAGTCCCGATAGGAGAGGGAAAAGGTCAGCGTTGACTATTGTTGGGGTTTGGGGTTTTGAGAATCCAATGCTCGACCACTGACCTCGCGATACCACGAAGTCCGATCTCCCGATTGTAAAGAGGGGATCGCGCGAGAGTTCTGTGGGTGCAGATTTCCCGATAGGGAAATAGAAGAACATTTGAGTTCTTAGAGTCGTGTGAAGAAGAGAAGATCATGTGAGCGGGCGTGCTTGTGAGAGCGTGTCTGCGTCAGTTTGGTATCAGAGCCTTATTATTGTATGTATATTTTAGGCGAGGGAGGCATAAGAGATAAAGAGCACTCTTATACTCAACATCAGTTTGGTATCAGAGCACAGAAAGATTATTTTCTTTCTGTAGCAGAAAAGAAGGAAATCATCATGCCGCCAAGGAGAGATAGACAATCACCCAATCCAGAGGATAGGGAAATGCCAAGAAGGAGAGGCAAGAAGATGGCAGATCCAGTTATGGAGAAACAGATGCATGATCTCCGAGAAAGACTCGAAGACATGGAGACAGTGCAAAGACGCACAGCCAGTGCAGGGGATCTGAGTGATTCCGAGAGTGAAGTTGAGGCTGAACGCGAAGAAGAAGTTGCAGCTGAAGATGCATCAAACGAGCATTTGATCAGAGCTATTTCCAGGATGGGTGCAAGAGCAAAGATGGACATTCCAGTTTATGAGGGAAACTTGGATGCATAGGAGCTTCTACACTGGATTAGAGCTCTAGACACATACTTCGACTATGAAGATGTTGAAGAGGACAAGAAAGTCAAGCATGTTGTCACGAGATTGAAGGGACATGCAGCATTGTGGTGGGATGAAATACAAGCTGACAGACGCTGCAAGGGAAAGCAGAAGATCAAAAGTTGGGACAGGATGATCGCGAAGATGAAGGCAAAATTCATCCCGAGAGACTATCAAATTTCTCTGTTCAGAAGGATGCAGAACCTGAGATAGAAGCTGATGACAGTAAAAGAATACACTGAAGAATTCTATCGAATGAACATCAGGGCAGGTCATCGGGAGAGCGATGATGAAAAAGTTTCCAGATATATGAATGGCCTGAGATATGATATCCAGGATGAGATGAGCATGGTAACCATCCAGACAGTGGAAGATGCTTACCAGATGGCTCTAAAAGCTGAAGAGAAGTTGAGTCGAAAGCAAGGTCAGAGGAGTCGAGGCAGAAGTCATCCCAGAGGAAAGTCAGTTGCCCGGGATAAATATCAGAAGCCCAAGGAGGAATGGAAGAAACCTTAGACTCGAACAGAGAGAGGTGGAACCTCACAGCGAGGGCAGCAATATGAAGAACAACGAGGACAGCATACTGAGTAGAGAGGAGATTATGCTGATAACAACACTTTTCCTCGTACTAGAGGTAGAGGAAGAGGAAGAGGTGGAGTCATCACATGCTTCACATGTGGGAAGAATGGGCACAAGTCTTACGAGTGTCCAGAGAAAAAGAAGGAGACTAGAGAAGCTCACATCACCAAGGCACAGAGGCGGGATGTTGAGGCAGAAGACGTTGAAGGCAGAAGATCACTCATGATGCGAAAAGCTTTGCTGACACCTGAGAAGGAGGTGAAAAGTTCAGTCCAAAGGACCAGACTTTTTAGGACTACTTGCAAAACCAAGAACAGGGTATGAAAGGTCATCATAGATAGTGGTATCATGGATAATCTCGTTTCAACCGAGATGGTAGAGAATCTGGAGCTGAAGATGACTGATCATCCAAGCCCATACAGAATTTCATGGCTACAAAAAGGACACTAGGTAACTGTCACTAAACAATGTTTAGTTGAGTTCAAGATAGGAGGATATAATGATAAGATATTGTGTGATGTTATTCCCATGGATGTTTGTCATCTATTGTTGGGTAGACCATGGCAATATGACAGGAATGTGATTCATGATGGGAGAATGAACACATACACCCTGGAGAAGAATGGGAGGACACACATGTTGCTTCCAATCAAGGATAAGGAGGTGAAGCCGGAAGTAAGCAACACAGTACTTCTCATGAGTGGGAAGGAACTTCTTACAGAGGTTAATAAGAAAGAGGATCCACAATTCTTTGTGGTCAGGAAACCGAAGATTGTTCTGACTAGCACAAAGGTGGATGATTTCCCAGATGAGGTTCAGGAACTGCTAGAAGAGTTCCCTGACATAGTAGTGGATGAATTACCTCATTCGTTTCCACCAATCGGGAGTGTGAGTCATCATATTGATCTCATACTAGGAGCCAGTTTGACAAATAAAGCCGCGTACAG